>OX940974.1:35106527-35196178 GCA_954871275.1 Leptopterna dolabrata | reverse complement strand
ATAAGATAATATTGCACTTATCGTTTTTTGGTCTATTGTTTTCAAGATGATGTTATCCCCACTTTTCCAGAAACCTAGCATTAGGGGCAAGATGAACCACTCAATTTGGGGCAAGACGACCCAAAGCAAAGATGGTTCATCTTACCCCATACCTACTGTGGTTCTTCTTGCCCTATAGTACGAGTACTGTATCGTGTTTTTCCATTAGTAGCTGCCTTTAATTTCATTTTTAAGAGAGATATGATTTCTGCTACATCTGGATGGAATAGTTTTTTGTTCATTAGTAATTTTATTCTTAGATATTTTGTATCGTCATTCTTTAAATGTGAGCTAACCAAAATTCAATTGGTACCTACCTTTTTCTATCTCAAATTTTTCTAGTTCTTTCTACGTGGGTTCCTTTGTAATGACAGATGATTCTTGCTATTTTATTGAATGATATGTAATACACATACCTACCTAATTACTTAAAGATCTCTAAACCTGAGAGAGAAAAAACTGTCTAGTTAGGTAGTTGTGTAATGTTATTTTTTTTACTATTGACTAAATGTGATTTTTAAAAGCTGGGATTTACAAATATACGAAAATAAAATATTTTGTACAACAATAAATTATTGTTGATTCATCTTGCCCCATGTGTGGTCCATTTTGCCCCGGACCCGGGGCAAAATGAGCCATGTAAGAAAAAATTATTGATTTGAAATAAGTACCTCTTCAATGGCGTTTTCGGAAAATTACCTAATGGATAGTGTAGGTAATTAGTTTTAGTTAAAGATGCCATGCTTGGTAATAGTATCAAATCAAGTCATATGACCAAAAACTCAATTTGAACAATTTTTGATTCATCTTGCCCTGGTCTCCCCTACTTGAGGAATTCGTCATGGGAATTTTACTGGGCATCGTTCGAATGTGCAAAATCATAACAGCAGATTGGGTAGGTAAGTATAGGTGTTAGGGATAGGCTGATAACTATATGAATTCATTGGTTGGTGAGTGCGACCTACAAGACCTACCCTTATGGAAATGTTCAAAATGTAAATGAAATGTGATATATATAAGGAACCATGGGCCTATTCACTACTTCATGTACTTTTAGTGGAAATAGACTATTTTTTCAATAACTCTGTTTTTCTTTGAAATGGGTTTCCACGATTTCTTCGCGAGTGATTTAGTTCGTAATTAGGTGTATTTTCTCGAGAGTCACTTTCTCGTTTGTTTGATAGTGATATTTTGTATAAATTTTTTTCCCTTCGATCATCGCTACGACATCGGTCATTTTGGAGTGAGCTTTTCATCTCTTAAAGGTAAGTCGATTGTTCATTAATTATCGATCCATGAGTAAAAACGTCTAATTACGGGTTCAGGGGGCCTATTCACTAAGGGAAAGAACCATCTCTTTTTGGTCCGACGCTCTTTTGGCAGAAGAGATTTTTATAGTATCCATGACAGGGTTATTCAGTAACTTCTAAAAGAGAGAGTTGGCGGCCATCTTGGCATTTTCGATCTCTTTCAGAGAGACAGCTAATTAGGTGTCTTTCCTCGAAAGAGAGTATATTTCTCGTTTGTATGACAGTGATAAATCGTGTAATATCCTCGTTCATCCGCAACCACATCGGTAATTTTGATCGTGGTTTTTTTTCATTAAAAATATATAAATATTATTGATTCATGAGTAAAAACGTCCAAGTACGGGTTGAGGTAGGTACCTACCTACCTAAGAGTGGCTGTTCATTAGGTGTAGATATAAAAGCATTAAGCCGCCCCTAATTCGACTTTTTCTGTTTATAATTGAGACTTTTTTTCAATTTAATTTAAACTTTTATCCGATTGATGATTAAAAACGTCCAAGTATGGATTGAGGTAGGTAGGTACCCACTGAATAGGTATTACTAATGCGTTCATTATTTAAGGAATTGAACTCCCGGGGCAAAAACCTCGCACTTCATGGATACTACGGGATTTTCATGCATTAGGATCCATATCTATCTCAAGGTCACTGGATATTCCCACTATCTAGGGATGTCCGATACTTCAAAAGTATCGATATATATATCGTATCGATACATCTGAAAGTATCGATATTTTGAAGTACCTACACTTTTCGATACTTTCTCAAAAATGGGTGGAAACGTCGTTTTGTTCTCTCTCCGTCAGCGTGACAATGAATCACATCCCCCGTTTTTACATAAGATAAAATACTATCATCAGCCTATCGAAGAATTATTTCAGGATAGGTAATATTATAAAATGAACAAAACAATAAACCACTTCCTTTTGGTTTATTATTCTGTGAATAATACACCTATGTATTCGCTCAGCAAAAAATTTTTATAACACCCCCTCAAACTTTTTTCTTTTCCGTTTCAAGGTGCGTAGATTCCAAAAATGCAATGTCCGTCCGCCGTCCGCCGTACGCCGTATCACGTGTACAGGCTTCATTTTAGATCTAAAAAAGTCGTTCTTTCGCACACATGCTCCATTTGGGCCCTAGTTGTGTCCCGAAACTTTTCAGCCCGATCGGAATATACCCAGGGTGTTATGAGTGAAAATGTGTGTAAAAATAGGTACTTTTTGCGTTTTAGCAACATGTTAGTAAAATGAGCTTTTGAGGTATCGTTTTCCATGTTTTTGGGGACGAGAATACCGAATATGAAGTCGATTTTGGCCAAAGACGCGGAAATTGAGGTTTTACCATTGGTTCAGCTCCCAAAATTGTTTTTTTTTTAAGTCAAAAACCTGGAAAACTGTCTGAAATCACCATCAATGTGTATACTAACATTAGAAAAAGTGTAAACAGCTGAATCAAGACCATTAAATCGCACTACCAATGATCAAAGATGATCTGGGGGAAAAAAAGTGTACCTATTTCATGTTTTGGGGGCCAAAATTGGTGGAAATCATCAGGAATAGCTATTTCAATCATTCCACATGAAAGAAACTATAAATTTAACTGCCAACAAGAATCTCTAGAACTCCAATAGAATAATAAACCCATGTGACAAGGACTTTGCAGCGTTTTTTTATTTGAAACCTTTTTTTTGGTTGGGCGCTTGTTTTTCAAAATTATTTACATGACAAGACAAGGCATGATTATTTCGTTAATTCGGCGCAATCACATCAGAAACAAGAATGAACAAAGAAAATCCAGTCAAAAAGCTATTGAGTTAGGTTGGTTGGTTGCTTGGTTGGGTTAACATTTTTTCCTTCCTACTAGATGGAGGACAGCTGATTCTCACTGAGAGCTGGAGGTGGTGGTACATTAACTTTCTTTAATTTGCTGAAGTGGTTGGCCCCCCATCAATCTAGTTAGAGGTACTGTTAATAGTACCTACACGTGGTAGGTGTTGAAACTGATGAAATGTCAAGGGATAAAAAAGTATCGGCTCCGATACTGGGAAAAAAGTATCGATACTACGATACCTATATATCAGAGAAAAAAAGTATCGATATGTATCGATACTTTTGGGACATCCCTACCACTATCTATTTTAGTCACTGGATATTCCCACTATCTATTTTAGTGAATAGGCCCCCAGGTAGGCCACGGGAGCTGTTCAGTAAAATAGACAAACCCAGGAGACATTGGTCTCCTGAGGGAGACTATCTCTCCCAGATTTTCAAAATAGGTGATCTTTTTTCACTATCTGTTTTAGTGAATAGGTCCCTGGAGTGATGGTAGGAAGCTGTACCTGGTGGTGGAAGGGAGACTGGCAGGACTACCTGGTGGAGAAATCGATTTTTGAAGTTTTCGTCAGAAAACCGTTATCTCACGCAACCACTTCATTTTCTCCTCTATTTACTCAAGTTTTCTATTTTTGACCCCATTTTTGAAAAATAAGTTATATTCCATGTTATATCGACCATGGGCATTTTTTTTTTGCTAGAGCTTACAAAAAATAGTGCTCAAACTTTTACAACACAAGAGAATTACAGTTCTGTGAAAGCTTTGGTAAATCAGTATGTCATGGTACCTCTCAGCTGCAATACCACTCACATATACTTGTAAATATAGATTTAACATGAACACGGAGAAAGACGAGCTGTGCAAGGCCTCGGGAAAAATACCAGAAGGGTGCCCTCCATCGAACTCCCAAAGACTCAACGGTCGTAACGGCCATTGACAGACGGGGGACGAGGTGTTGGGACCTTTATATACTGCCTGGCTCTTCATTCGACCGACCGCACTCGTACCTACGACTTCTCTCTCACTCACCTTACTTGACTCACCTTAAATGACTTCTCTCTCTCTCCTACCCTTTCGCCTCCCTTGGCATCTGCTGTGGTGGTAACCACGGGACGGTCCTTCATCTAGCAGTCACTGCGGTGATAATCGCGGGGTGCTAGCCTCCTTCTCCCTGGCATCTGCCTGCTGTGGTGATAACTGCGGGGCGCTAACATCCCTCTCCTTACGCGTCTGCTGTGGTGATAACAACGGGACGCCTCTTCCTCTAACGCCTGCTATGGTGATAACCACGGGACGCCTCTTCCTCTAACGCCTGCTGTGGTGATATCCAGGGGGGTGTTAGCTCTCCTAAAGAACTCCCTCAACTACCAATCACCACACAGTAGGTATCTGACGGTAGGTACCAAAAATACCTCTAGCCATTTGCAAATCTCCTGAAAATGTCTCCCAAATCTCTGTTTTCCAACGGCGTACTCAATTTTATTTCTACATTGACATTTAGCAGAGAAAATAGAGTGTGAATCTCAAGAAACATGGAATTTTCGCCGAAAGCAAGGGTTTTGTTATGTAACAGGACACCCTCAAAACTTGGAGGAGTTAGGTGTTGATGAAAGCATTGGAAACCATGGCAGTCACATAGGGAATTTCATGTGCACTAGAAAAGGCATCCTGTCGTAAATACCCAGAAAGAACAGTTGGAGAGATAGAAATCTTGAATTTTTGTGAAAACCCCACGTATTTCAACATTTAAATATGACCACAGGAGATGAAAAAATCAATTTTTACTCAGAATGGAAGGCATGGGAGTGTCACCATTCGATTCAGTAGAGAAAATTATTTGGTAGTCAACCTAACTCCCAGAGTTTTCTGGTAGTAATTTTAGATGCAAAAACCCTTGATTTTGGCGAAAATTCGCGAGCACTTTGTTTCCTTACTGAATAACTTAATGAAAAACTGTAATAATGTCCACAGACCAAGAAAACGAGATTCATCAAGAAGACGATGAGTTTCGACGAATTCACTTCAATCTTCCTTTTAGCTCGCCACTGATAGCTCTTATATAGGTAATTTTAACTGAATACTTATTTTTCATTTAGTAAAATCCTAGACTAATTTATTATAGCTAAAAACTGCCGGACGGAAAAATGGTGCCGTCCAACCTCCATTGTTACCTACCTCACAGACCTTAGTAAGCTGAAAGTTCTTGAAATGATTCCTATAATTTAATCTGTGGTTGCTTATAATAATTAATATTTTGTCAAACTCACTATTTTTCATCATTTTCCCAAAGGTCGGATGTCGCCTGGAATGATAAAATATCATCGGACATAGGTATAGCATGATCAGTTTACTTTATCCATGCTAAATGTGTCCTAATCTAGTCTACATTTACATTGACAAAAATGTATTACAGCTCAACAAAATGAGGTGCCTACCTACTGTATTGAACTGTCGAATTATACGTAGTATCGAAAGCACCTTTTAATGTAACCAGCATAAATTATTTTCTATGATGATGCAGTTAGAACGAAGCTATTGTTTTTTACCATCAAGTAGGTACGTGACGAAATTCCCACATTAACAGAAAATGTAATAAATTAGAGTATTTAATAAACTACTGGTGAATTTCGTCGTGTCCCGCCTTTAATTGAAATCCTACTAAATAATCTCATAAATTTTCGTGAATAATCTTTCTCAGTTTTACTTTGTGTCATCACTCCACCGTCTTACCGGGCCCCCTTTTCCTGAGATTCGCTCGGACGCCCCTCTCCTCAGAGTATAAGATTTTCTTATTAAACGGGGAGAGTGGGAGGTGAGAGTTGACTTGGGAAAAGGAGAAGTCGGAATCAGGACACTTCGCTGCTGAAAAGTCTACCGACGAGGAGGCATCCTGGATGGTCTTCCCCCAGCTGAATTAAGGTAGGAACTTGGTTCCTTTCTCCCAGACCAAATCATTAGGGCGCCTACGCACGCGATTTTCAGCCGCGCGATTTAATCGCGGTTAAAAAATCGCAGCGGCAGCATGACATCACCGCGCACGCACCAGCGGCTGCGGTAGTGCGATAATGGATGTCTTGGAGATATCATGTGTCGTAGCGTTGGCTCTGAGAGCAAAAAAACGGCGGCGGGATAAAAAATTCGAAAAAACGTTTTGGGTACACCCTATTATCTCCCAAAGGGAAGCAAAGGGGCAATTTTATAAAATTCATCAAGATTTAATGCAATACCCTGCAAAATTTTTCGATTATTATCGGATGAGTGTAAATAGCTTCAACCAACTTCTCGAAATGACACGGCCCAGAATCACTTACCAGGATACCAAGTGGAGACGCTCAATACCTCCTGAAGAACGCCTGTCAGTCACATTGAGGAAAGATCAATGAAAACAATCTAGAAAATCCCAAGAGCGAAGCAATCGCGCGACTGAACTACCGCTTGTGCGTGCAAGGTTATTCAATTCTGTGTTTCACATTTTCCCCCGCCTTAACCGCGCCGCCAGAAAAATAGAACCTGCTGCGACTTTTTCTAAACTTGCGATTTATTATCGCAGGTGCGCGTTCATTCATTGAGTTCTGTGTGTTTCATTTCTGGGGCGATTAAATCGCGCGGCTGAAAATCGCCCCTTAGAGTTTCACAAATAAGTCAAATTTCAAAAAAATGCAAATTCCTAAAGGGGTTTACGAATCTATTTAGAGAATTCGTTTATCAACTTCAAATTCTATTTAAAATTTTCTTAAATGAAATTTCCTTTGGCAGTTGGCCTCAGTTTAAAATAATTCTTTTTGGTTTCATGTGAGACGTATCTTAAGAATACATTGGGATAGGGTTAGGTTTTTTCCCCTTATAAGTTAATTTTGCCCTCAAGGGTTTTTTTTTCTAACTTAACTCTATCTCCATACCTATTAATAAATTTATAAACACTAAAAATAATTCAACTCTTGTGATGGTGGTTCCATCTGAACAGTTTTTTCTTTTGGAGTAAGGAGTAGGAGTAATTTTAAGGATTTAGGGGAGAATTTTCCTTTCGACGTTACTTAACTGAAAAGGTTATTCCTTATAGTAAAATTTGGAAAAGTATCGATCAAATTATTAATTTAGTTACTCGTTAGGTCATTTTAAGGGTTTATTTGTGGGTAGAAGTTAGGCTTTTTTAAAATTTTATCCCTTTTGGTTTTAGTACATTTCTAGATTGTTAAGAATTTATTGAATTTATTGAATCTATGAATTTATTATTTTTGTACTCATTTCCTATCTATGTTTTCCGTTTATCATTTTTCATTCTTGTTGGTTCAATAAATCATGAGGGCTTGAGTACCTATGGATTTTGTTCCTATTAATCGCAAAACCCATGTCCTTTCCTCGTTATTCAGTTTTGGTAACATCTTGTCCCATTCGTAGGTAGTACACACTTTTTCGAAATTTCAAATTTCCATCTAGGTTTCTTTTCCAGGTTTCTAATTTCAGTTCACCTTCCCGATCATTTTTAAGGCATCATTAGTTTCCCTCTTGGTTAAAAACCTCATTTCGTAATCATAGGATTTTCGCTACATTTTTAAGAGAAGTTAGGTTTTATTTATGTGTTCCAATATTTTACAGTAACTATACATGTGACCACCTCTTACCATATTGCTATAGGCTGCTAATGTCAGCATGGCAGCTCTTCTCATAAGATCCTGAGCTCAAGTAGATTATGGGGTATTCAATTTGTCTGGGAGAGAAAAATTCATCTTTCGATTTGAATTGGTTGAAATGCAGAACTTTGGTGAACTTCCTTGTCCTTCGTGATGGACCTCGGTGTTTTCGGGGGCTAGTGAGCCTTGATCCGTTCTTTGGGATCTTGGCTTATTCCCTCACGAATCCATCGCGGCCAATGGTAGTGCTTTGGGATAAGATAGATCCTTCGGGAATTATTGCCCGATTGATCTCCCTTTCCCCCTTGGCGATGTAAGGACTGTTTCCATTCTCAAAGGAGAAGGGAGTCGTGTCAGGGGAATTTGAGAGTTTGAACAATGGCACTCCATCATTTTTGGGGTTTTGCTTAATTGATCTCAGGTCTTATAGTAGAGTTCTAGGAAGGAAGGTAAGTCGATTATTGGTTTGTTTTCCTTTGGAGGTGATCTAGAATGCAAGCAGTAACGTTGGACACTACACTATCACTTCTACACGTTAGTCAAGGTCCGTTTTCAGGGTAGGTTCATTCCCGACATGAAGGATCCGTCGCCCATAGTCGACTAATCAATTAATATTTGAAATTTAGATACATGAAGTAAGTACACTGTTAGCAATTGGGACAAGATGAGTTTGACGAAGCTGCGAGGTGCTGTTACAGGCACCTAGTGTTAGCGGGTAGGTAGATCGTAGACCTCTCGTTGTTTGATTTAGCCATAGGTAATTTGTAATTATATACATTTTGCTCAGACGCATTGCCCTAACGAAGGGATTTTTTGATCAAATTTAGTTGTGAGATTTGTTTTCTAATTTTGTTAGACTCGACGGTAGGCATCGAACCAGCGCCACTTCCCCCACTGTCGCTAGAGTGCAGTGGGGTGGCGTTGTTAACTCCTGAGCAACAAGATCCCTGATGTAACCAATAAATCCACTGACTAATATATGCCACCTTAGCTCAACTGGAGGAGTAATGAACCTTTTAAGTGAAGATCGTGGTTTCAGTTCCACCCATGGAAGAAAATGTTTTGACTCAAATTTTTAATTTTCCGTTGATCTGTTGATCAGGGATGGTTAGGTTTTATATGTGGGGGGGCGTTCAGTGGTTTTGGTTTATTATTCTGTGAATAATACACCTATGTATTCGCTCAGCAAAAAATTTGTATAACACCGCCTCAAAATTTTTTCTTTTCCGTTTCAAGGTGCGTAGATTCCAAAAATGCAATGTCCGTCCGCCGTACGCCGTATCACGTGTACAGGCTTCATTTTCGGTCTAAAAAATTCGTTCTTTCGTACACATGCTCCATTTGGGCCCTAGTTGTGTCCCGAAACTTTTCAGCCCCATCGGAATATACCCAGGGGTGTTATGAGTGAAAGTTTGTATAAAAATAGGTACTTTTTGTGTTTTAGTAACATGTTAGTAAAATGAGCTTTTAAGGTATCGTTTTTCATGTTTTTGGGGACGAGAAGACCGAATATGAAGTCGATTTTGACCAAAGAGTGGAAAATTGAGGTGGTATCAGATGTTCAGCTCCCAAAATTGATTTTTTATGAGTGAAAAACCTGGGAAACCGTGTGAAATCACCATCAATTTGTAGAATAATACTAGAAAAAGTATCAATAGGTGGATCAGGACGATTAAATGGTACTATCAATGACTAAAGATAATTTGAAAAAAAAAGAAAAGGAGCGTGCTACCTAATCCGTGTTTTGGGGGCCAAAATTGGTGGAAACCACCAGAAATAGCTATTCAATTACTTTATATGAAAGAAACAATAAATAAACAGCCAACGTTTCTGTAGGTATGTCCAATAGAATAATAAACCCATGTGACAAGGACTTTGCAGCGTTTTTTCGATTTGATACATATTAGGAAGATATTATTAGTGCTGTCATGAAAATTTCCCCTGAAACGCTGCAATCCTTGTCACATGGATTTATTATTCTACTGGACATACAAAATTGTTGGCTATTCGTTTATTGTTTATTTCATGTGTAATGAGTTGAATAGGTCTACTTTTGACGGTTTTCACCAATTTTGGTCGCAAAAACTCGAAATCGGCCATTTTTGGCGAATTATCTTCGATCATTGAATTGTATTGATTCACCTGTAGTACCTACTACCTCCTGAGTTATTATACAAATTTCTGGTGATGCCAGCCATTTTCGCAGATTTTTGGCCTGTAAAAATTGAATTTTGGGAGTTGAAACTTCGTTAGAACCTAAATTCTTCACTCTTGGTCAACATCAACTTCAGATGATTGGATTGTCACCCTAAAAAACATGGAAAACGATACCTCAAAAGCCCAAGTTCACTAAAACCTAAAAATACCTCATGTTGCACCCTTTTTCACCCGTAACACCCCTGGGTGTTTTCCGATCGGGCTGCCGAGCTAGGGGACATAACTATAGCCCAAATGAAGCCTGTGTGTGAAGGAACAATTTTTTTTTATACCAGAAAATAAGGTAGATAGCTACTGATGACACCTCTACACACCTCGAAACGTGAAAGAAAAAAGTTTGAGAGGTGGTCAAAAAGATTTTTCCTAAGTTCGGTATTATTTAGAGAATAATAAACCAGAATACCTAGGAGGTTAGGTTGTTCGTTGGGTAGGTACCTACTTCTCTTTCTTTTCACCAATTATACAAAACAATGTAGGTAAACTGTAAAGACTAGGTAGAACAACCTAGAAATATTGGCGAGTAGGTACCTACCGATCAGCAGAGTTATTGAATAGATAGGTACCTAGCTCAATGAAATCATGAGTCATTCCGAATAGGTAATCTTCAACAAAATAACTAATTAAATAAAAAACTGGTACCTCATCAATAGCTGGCTTCGACAAGTTGGCACATGCATGCAAAACCAGTGGTTTTAAGTAACCTCATTTATTCATTTTTCCATTTTTTAGTCGTAACTTTGAACTTTATTTTAGAAAAAATAACGGTTTCATTACAAAATAATTTACAGGTAAGTATGAAAAAAATATATATTTAAAATTATTTTTATTATAGCAATCAACATTTAATCATAGTATGGTCATGGTAAGTAGTACGTAAAACACACCTAGGTAGGAAACAATACCTACACCATCATATACGCCAACGCCAACTATATCTGGCCTTGGGTTCATGAAGATTCCAAATTTCGCCAAAATGTTCATATTGCCAAACAAAAGGATGAGTTCGAATATCAGCAATTTTCAAAAATTCTGGGGGGATCAAATTTGAGTTCTTAGGGGTCAAAAATGGGTTTAAAAACTGATAAAATCACGAACAATTGATATAAAATCACTGAAATTGGTATAAAAGGGTGCGCAAAGGAAGAAAAAATACCATGTCTATTGTTGAAAAAAAAACACAGAATAAGGGGTCAAAAATTGGTATTAAGGGCTAAAATCAATATTAATTCACCATACGTTGTGTGTGATTCTCGATAGAAAGAGGACTATTTCGATGACAAAATTATTTTTCTCAAAAAATAATGGTTCAGGTTTGACTAAGGGTCAAAAATCGGTAAAAATGGCTAAAAGCACGAAAAGTTAAATAATTTTACGAAAAGTGTGCGCTTCTCGCTGTATCATCTTTTACACAGTAGCACGAATATTACATTGAAAATTCGGTCTTACAGACATCCTGCATGACTGGATCTTTTGCTTGCTGTTTTACAGTTCTTCGCTTACACATGCTCATCCATTGTTCTGACAGCTCTCAATGACTTAGTGTGCCTAGAATTCATGCACCAAAGAACAGACCTGCCAGCATCATCAGTCACCTTGAATTTATTTTCAATCCAGATGCCACGCCTAATCAGCACATAAAAGTTAGGTGCCATGCCTAATTGCTGACTGCGAAGTTAGTTTCAAGATAGGGTTGTGGCAACTAACTCTGCGCTCTTGAGCTATGTTGCCTGTGACAAGGAGTTGATATGGAACCAGCTGTCACAGGTGGCCGAGTGGTGTAAGGCGTTGGTGTCTGAAGCCGCTCGACTCCGTTGGCCCGGGTTCGACTCTCCCTATTGAGAAACGAAATTTTCTCAGGTAGAGGGTTGAAGTACACTTGCTAGTTAAGCCGTAAATATTGAACTGAGATATCGTAAGGTTAACTCAACGGTTTCAATATTTATTTATTTATAATAATATGGAACCTGTGAAACCTTCATGTGTCAATTTCTGCTCAAAATTCCATCTGGCTAAATCGTGACAACGACAGGAAGAAAGCACGTGATATCACAGAAGGCACTGGGTTAGATGGTCAATAAGGATGACTAATATAAAAAGGATCTTGAATAAAGGAGGTTATATTTATATTCGGTGAATAAACCCTAATTACCATAAACATTAATAACAAGAGCAGAACCATTGTGCTCAATCATAATTCAATAAGCTTAGTGAATAGGGTATCATTGGAATTTACCCACTGAAGCAAACATAATCATGTTAACTGTTGGGAATGAATGGCAAAAGGAGTACGGCATATCTGCTAATAGTGAGGATGTTCACAAATCTTACCGTGACAGTAGCTTGAAAATTAAACAAAAACCGAAGGGATATTTTCCAAGAAAATATGTACTGAAAAACTGGTTGGCTAGAACAATAACTATTTTGGCGCAAACCCTTAAATAGAGTTTCCGTGAATGTTTTGACCCAGTTAACTAAAATATGCATTAAAAGAAAAAATTACGTAAGTTTCAAACTAGTTTTCAGTTTTTATTTATTATAGTTTTTTATTATTTGAAGAAGAGTTAGAGATAAATCAGGCACTTGAGATAATCTCATGAAGTGCTTCAGATGCAAACCTACAAGTAATTTGGTTTAGTTGTCAATTTTTTGAGGTGTTACTCCACACGATATGAAAGAAAACGGTACTTACTTATTCCATCACGATTTTCTAGGATACAATCAACTTTTAAGGGTAAAATGCTGGACAGATTTTTCAGGAAAGAGTAGAAAAATCCTAATAGGGTAGTAACCGTACAATATTGATTATAATCTAAATGGGGACAAACGGTATCTACCATGGCTGTTTATGATGAATTTAAACATTAATACGAGAGATGGTTGCAATATACCTTTCACGACCAATTGAAAAACAACTGGTTGGAGAAGAGTGGAATAAAGGGTTTACTTAGTGTCTAATAAAGGTTCAGAAATGGGCGCAATTGTGAAAGACGGGTCAGTTCACCAAAATCCAGACACTTTCAATGGCTATAATTAAATTTTTTTTAAACAAATTCTTGTCAGTTCTTGAACTTTATCAAAGCTTAGAAACATTTTTTTTTAAAAATAATATGAACAGTAACATGCAGATAATCATTATAATACCAACTGTATAGGGTAATCCTATAATCTTGAAATGCGCCAATGACATTCTATTATCAATTATTATAATCAGGCTTGCATTTTTTCGGTCTTTTAAGCAAAAACCATAGGAGATAGAACCTACAGCAAACATGAAATGAACAACCATTCGAAATCATGAACCAGGAGAAATTAACTAAATGAACTAGAATTTGTAAGTGAAGAACAGTGTGCCAAATCATGATCCAAAAATAGAAAGTGTGATCCACAAAAAGATAGGAAGCTGAACTTGGCATGTAGGTACTTTAACACAGCTCCCAAAACGCCCTGATTGCCAGAGAATCCTGAAACAACACAATTTATGTCATCATGTGAAATTCGTATCCCTTAGTAAATTGAGAAAAAAATAAAAATGAGTTGTAAGTGGAGTAAAAATTCAAACTTTTATTTTAATATTACACGATAATCTATTACAGGGTGCAGTAGTAGGATTTGATGATTTTCAAGGTAAATAAAAAATGATGTACTCCCAAATAAGTATCAATATAATTCAAATTCTGATGTGGCCATGTGGCCTTGAACCCCCCCCCCCCCCATTTCAATTCAAGGCTGAACCACTTGATTTCTGAAATTCCTGTCCACTCTCTCAAGTATAGCAATCGGAATACTAGCGATTGGCTGGTGTGCGTTAGCCTCAAGTTGGACCAAGGAAGGTCAAGCAGATTGCAAAAATGACACTCTCCTCTTCAACATTTTTTTGTGATCTAGTGAGACGCTGATCCCCTTTGCATCGTGAAACCTCATCACCCCCTCCCACCTTAATGTGTTTACCAGGAAATATTAATTTTCTGACCAGGAAAAGGAACTACAGGGGCAACATTGAAGAAGGCTCACTGGGTGGAGACGATGGAGCAACCGGTGGTTAAGTAAGCCTCTACATAAACGTGCATTACTCCCAGGTCTAACACATGAGGGCTACTGATTGGAGGGGGGGGGGGGGGAGGGGAACAAAGCCTCAAGACCCACATTTTCATTCAAATGAGACCTTCCCCGCCCTCGTCTAACCACCTCCCTCTGTTTAGCAGGGATTAAAAATGTGCAAATCATCTTGTCACACCCTGTATACAGGTTGGGCCCAAACGACAAGGATATTTTGAGGACTTAAAATTTCATGCTGATCACGAATCTACCATATTATATTAAGGGTCCCCCGATGTTTCTTACCCACTTTTTCGCAAAAAAAAAAACTTTTTAAACGTTATTCTTGTTCTTCATTCACTGGAAAAACAAGGACAATTACAGTCGAATCAATAAACACTTCGAAATAAACGATGTAGCAAATTAAATTCTGCGTAAAATTAGACCAACCACATATCGAAGCTATGGAGCCACGACTTTTGGCGAATTTTCAACATTTCGACTTGTTAGTAAACCGCTTGAAAGGAGGAAGATAGGTGGGTAGTATATAATGTTGATCCTGTGAATTCGAAGACCAGATGTGATGCTCAATGAAATGAAACAAGAACCATAAGTGTTAACTCAGTTTGCTGTGAATATGCCTAGATAAACATACAAGGAGTACACTGGCACTCACTTAGTGTATGGAATGGCTAATACGTCTGCTCAGGCGGCTGCCAGGAAATAAGCTGAGCGTTACCCTTTACGCCGTCCACCACACCCCTCCGAATTTATCAAATGCCATCGGAATTTGCGGGAATACGGCAGTTTTTACGAGTTAATGTGGGACGGGGCTTCGTAGGTACGAAGTGCTGACACACTGGAAGCGTTGATGAGTACTTCAAGGCAGTCCCGCAAACTAGTACCCGTCGACTCGCCCTGGCCGCTCGTGTGGCCTCCAAGACCTCCAGATCTAACGCCATAGAGTTTTTCCTGTGGGCGACGGTAAAAGATAACGTTTATTCCGCCCCAATACAATCGGAAGATCATTTAGTTGACTGAAAACAAATTGCGTTTAACGAATTGTCTCTGGAGCCTAATTAAATCCACGGTGCCACAAGGTCTGTAGCCCATCGAACTGTTCAATACATTAATGCTGGCAGTGGGATATATGATACAAATCAGCAGTAATGTTACAAAACATATTTTTCTTTATAAAATACTTGAAAAATGAAATTCCAGTGAAAACAAGAACCTTACTGACTGCATACTAACGACCTATCTTCCTCCTTTCAAGCGATTTACTAACAAATCAGAACTTCGAACATTCACCAAAAATCGTGGCTCCATAGCTTCAAGATGCAGCTGGTCTAATTTTACGCAGAATTTGATTTCCTACATCGTTTATTTCCGAAAAACACTGGAAAAACGTTGAAAAAAGTGGTTTTTTGCGGAAAAAAAGAAGTGGTTAAGGGGAAATAGCCCGACAACTAGTTCCAAAAGTCACCAGAATGAGCTAAATTCATCTTCGCTCTCCTTCCGATAATAATTGACCGATTTTCAATCTGTAAATTGCATTGGATTCAGAATCAGCATAGAATTTCCGCAAATTGGTACTGGTGTTCAACCTTTCAAAACTTGTACATTTGGATCACTTGCGTTCGAATTTGGCTAATTTTTTCGGAAATCCCAATTACTCAAATTCTAGAGGGTTGTGTCCTGATTACAACGGGTTTTTCAAATTTAAAATTGGACCACTAAAACCCCATCAATTCTTGTCCAGAAGGTGACTGGGGGGGAGGCGGCTCTTGAATGGGGGTAGGCGGCTTCCCAGGCCCCTTCGGGCCTTCGGAGGAGGGGCTTTGCCCCCGAGCAGCTTGGATCCCAGTCATTTCCGAGAACAGTTTTTGCCCCACCATTCAAGAATTTTAGATTTTTTCCTCCCTGTTCGAGGTTTGCTATGTAACTGGTTGGGCCCATCCATGACCAAGTGCCAAACTACCACGAAAATGTGAGCTATTTTTTATGCATCAGTCATGGATGAGTCGTGAAATTCATAGTCAGTACTGGTCAACAAAATTGGTAATATAAATAATAAAAAATAATCAAATAAATGAAACAAGGATCTTGAGTTATTTTATAATTTATTGCTTCTGAGTCTGCGAAGCAGCGGAAGCCTTGTGTTCACTTTCGTGAGCCAAAAAATTTTTGTCTTCAGAAATCAAAATTTCCACTTGCATTTTGCGTTTCAAAGCCTACTGAACAAATTTGGTTCCGTGTCTGTCGGTCTGTGGGTCTGTGAGTCTGTCTGTCCGCATTTCCTTGTTACAGCCATAACTTCCACGATTTTGAATTGATTCAGCTCAAATTTTGAGGGATGGTGCGGATAAGGCCCCTTGAGGACCCATACAAATTTCAACATGATTGATCCAGCGGTACGCCCTGCGTATGCGCTAACGTTAAATTCAAGAAACACGCATAACTTTCACAATTTTGATTCAATTTCGCTCAAATTTTCAAGGGTTGTTTGGACAAGGCCTAGTGAGTTCCAGTATGAATTTCAGCATGATCGGACCCTCGGTGCGCTCTGCGCATGCGCTGGCGTGAAATAGATTCAATTTCCTTGTTACAGCCGTAGTAACCAAAGATTTCACCCAATTTCAATGTAATTCTCAGGGATTAAGCGGGTAGGGCCCATTGAGGTCCCATATAAATTTCAACATGATAGAGCCAGCGGTTCGCCCTGCGCATGCGCTAACGTGAAATTCTTCAAACACGCATAACTTTCGCAATTATGTATAATGGACGTAATGTATTATGGACGTAGTTATGTAATATGCATAGTTCATGTAATGTTATGTAATGTAATGTAATGTTATGTTATTTTGCTTCCGAGTCTGTTCTATTTTATAATGGGTCACTCTGATTGTGACGAGGAAGCTCCTGTGCCATCACCTTGGCAGTGTATTTTTACTTGTTAACATTATTATTACCTATTTTAATAAATCCGATTTATTTTTATTTGATTAGTATATAGGATCTTACCTAGGTAGGTACACCAAAATTAAACTAAGCATCTCTCCCCACTTCCCAATCCAATTATAAGTACCAAATTGGACGACCGATTGAATATACGATTTCCTAGACTAAAATTAGTGACTGAGGTCAGACGCCTGAAACTGCAAACAGTCTACTACAAATAAAAACGCTGCAAATTATTACACAACGGTTTATTATCTGCCTGTAAGATGCCTCTTCTGCGTAGATCTCTTTTTTCTTAAACCGATCACTGGAGCCAGCCGGGCAATTACGTTTCATAAATTAATATGCGATGGATTAAACAACTCTATCTTTAAGTATTTGTTGTTATTCATGAAGCACAACTTTTGTTCAAGTTAAAAATTACCTATCAACCAAATTCAAAGTACCCATCGTTCTTCAAACTGAATAATTGTCACGGAACAACCAGCTCAATTTCATGCAGCCACGTGTGATTATAATCAGCTGTTCCCTAGCAATGATATATGATCTGGGCTGGATGAATACCCTCTCATTCACGATCACGTTGACGAAGCTTTTCGGTGCAAACGCATAGTGCCGAAGTTCGAGACCAATTTAAATATATAACATATGTACTATTCTACACCCTCCGTAGGTTAGTACCTAACCCCGTACTCGTTACTAGGTACCTACCTAAACCGTTGTGTAATAATTTACCTGTTGTTCAAGTTGCAAAAGTACTTACCAACAAAATCCAGCCCCTTCTTGGTAGATGAGCCGTTGTGTAATAATTTACCGTTGTGTAGAGATTTACCGTTGTGTAATAATTTGCCATTGTGTAATAATTCATCCATCAATAATACTTCAACGGTTGTTCAAGTTGCAAAAGTACCTACCAACAAAATCCCACCCCCTTTTGGGTAGATGAGCCGTTGTGTAATAATTTACCGTCGTGTAATAATTTGCCATTGTGTAATAATTTACCCATCAATAATACTTCAACGGTTGTTCAAGTTGCAAAAGTACCTATCAACAAAATCCAGCCCCTTCTTGGTAGATGAGCCGTTGTGTAATAATTTACCGTTGTGTAATAATTTACCGTGGTGTCATAATATATCGTTGTGTAATAATTCACCGTTGTGTAATAATTTGCCATTGTTTAATAATTTACCCATCAATAATACTTCAACGTTTGTTCAAGTTTCAGAAGTGCCTACCAACAAAATCCAGTACCTAGTCCATCACTTGTCAAATGAAATAATATCGCAGAACAAACAACTCGACTTCATACAGCCATCCTTGATTATAATCAGATGCTCCGTAGTTATGATATCCGGGCCGGAGTTATACCGTTTGATTCACGATCGTGTTGACGAAGCTTTTTGGTGCACACGAACGGCTGGACGTACAATGCTCCGTGTGGTCTCAAAAAATTGTTTAGCTCAAGACAAATTTAATAACGTAAAAAAAAACAATAACCTTCAATTGAAAGTTTTCGAGATACGGTGTTCTGAAAATTTCAACCCCTATTTTGAACCCCTTAGAGATGACTGACAGTAACGTCGAGCTTCGAGGACCAACTAGACCCCGAACGGAACCTATAACCCGAATTTCATCAATTTTCTTTCATGGTAACTAAGAAAAGTGGCCCGTACGGCGTACGGCGGACAGACAGAAATATTTTTATTGCAGTTTTGGATTCTACATACCTTGAAACGTAAACCATCAAATTTTGAGGGTGGGTAATTATTTTGGTTTATTATTTTCAATAATGAACCATTGGAATCGAGCATGAAAAAAAAATTCTTACCCCCCCTCAAAATTTGATGGTTTACGTTTCAAGGTATGTAGAATCCAAAACTGCAATAAAAATATTTCTGTCTGTCCGCCCTACGCCGTACGCCGTACGCCGTACGGGCCACTTTTCTTAGTTACCATGAAAAAAAATTGATGAAATTCGGGTTATAGGTTCCGTTCGGCGTCTAGTTGGTCCTCGAAGCTCGACGTTACTGTGAGTCATCTCTAAGGGGTTCAAAATAGGGGTTGAAATTTTCAAAACGCCTATACCATTTTTTCACGTAAATATTTTTATGGTTTTAAATAGTTCTTGAACTTGCGAGTTTTTTAAGACCATCCGGAGCATCGTACGTCCAGCCGTTCGTTCACAGTAAGGCCCCGAAGTTTGCACCGACAGGAATTTTCGACTCCAGTGTGAATGAAATTGTATACAATTCAAACCAAATCTCGTAACCAGAGACGCGCCCACAATAGGAAATTTGGCGGAGATAAAATCATTGGTAGGGATCACCTGATTATATTGGTGGAGTATGAAGTCGAGTTGGTTGTTCTGTGATATTATTTAATTTGAAAAATGATGGCTCTTTTGGAGTTTGTTGGTAGGTAGTGAAACTTGAACAAACGTTGAAGTATTATTGATGGGTAAATTATTACTACGGTAAATCATTACTCAACGGTAAATTATTACACAACGGTTCATTATACCATCTACGTAGAAGGGGCTGGAGTTTGTTGGTAGGTACTTTTGCAACTTTTTTCACTCCTCATCAACAATTTCTTTTCAGAACTTCATTATGTGTGTTTCTTTTTGTTAGGTACTGTTTGTCATCGGCAGAATTATTTTAGCAACATTTAACTCGTGATTTAGGTAGGTACCTAGGAACGAGTACGGGGTTAGGTACTAACCTACGGAGGGTCTGCGATCTACATAATATGTATAGAATAGTACATATCATATCATATAGACGGGTTATCTATACATAGAGCTGCGATCTGTAACAGAAGGGTATTCTAAACAAAATAATAAACCGTTGTGCAGGGATTTGCAGCGTTTTTTTTTCTTGCTCGATTCCAATGGTTCATTATTGAAAATAATAAACCAAAATAAATTAAATCAAGTACCCAAATACCTGAATTCAAAGTTCAACGCCAGTTGGACCTCCCAAGTAATGGTTGGATGGGTATAATACACTAGGGACGAGTACTAGGTACCTCTGTTTTCACCTCCAAATCCGTATTTCTCTGAAGCAACCAAGTACCTACCTAGCACTTTTGAAGAATGGACACCGACAGTTATCTCGAATCAAGACCAAATCTATGGAAGGTACATATTATGCTTTCTCAGTTGATTTATAAACTAATCCATACCCACATGTATCATATGACCTGAGTTGACCGAAGTTCACTTATCAATTAATAGCATCGTTGTATTTATTTGACCTGTTGAGTAATAATTGGTTATTTGGCCGTTTGAAATGACCATTTCAAATCTTATTGTACCCCATCTGTTCAACGAGTTGCACGCCTCTGTACATGACGCACAAACTTTATACACCACAATCCTGTTCATTCAACATCGATAATTTTCAGATTTTCAAATAATAATTATAATATACAAATAATATTTATAGAATTCTCTCCATTCCGCCGCGTATTTATGAAATGTGATTGCCCGGCTGGATCCAGTACCTACTCGATTTAGGGCTCTCTTGTGGTAAGTACAAAGGTAGGTATTGAGTTCAGAAAACAGTGATCTACACAGAAGGGGCATCTATACAAGTAAATAATAAACCGTTGTATAATAATTTGTAGCGCTATTTATTCTATTTTCGGATTCTAATACCTTGAAACGGAAACCATCACATTTGGTTGGGGAGGAGGGGGGGGGGGGGGGGGGATTTTTCATGCTCGATTCCAAAGGTTCATTATTAAAAATGACTGCTTTGGTAGACACAATTATGGTTAGTTGGGTAGAAACGATTCTTGAAAGAGAATTACAAGGCAGGTACCTGAGCACCAGGGGGGGGGGGGGGGGGGGGCCTCGGGCCCGCCTGGGAAGCCGCCTACCCGCATTCAAGAGCCGCCTTCCTCCCCAACCGCCTTTCTTCTGGACAAGAATTGATGAGGTTTTAGTAGTCCAATTTTAAATTTGAAAAAACCATCGTAATCAGGACACAACCCTCTAGAATTTGGCTAATTGGGTTTTCCGAAAAATTAGCCAAATTCGAACGCCAGTGATCCAAATGTACAAATTTTGAAATATTGAACACCAGAACCAATTTGCGGAAATTCTATGCTGGTACTGAATGCAATGCAATTTAAAGATTGAAAATCAGTCAATTATTAACGAACTGAGAGCGAAGATTAATTTGCCCTCGATGGTGTTGCCATCTGTTGAATATTCTTACAAGTTTTTTTTCGGGCTATTCCCCCTTAAGAACTATTCAGAGACTCTTATTATATGGTAAATTCGTGATCAGCATCAGATTTCCTGTAAGTTCTGAGAGGATACTTTCAGGACATCCTTTTGTTTGGGCCAACCCTGTATATAGGTATCTTCTTTTCTTTCTACTATTTTCGGAGAATTTTCCAAGGCAGCAGGTAAACTAGTGCTGCGTCCAATTTTCGTTGGCGACCAACACCTTTCAAACTGATCATAAGTGAGTTGTTAGTGGAACATTTTAGCGAGTGTCCCAAATGAGGAATGAACGTAAATTTTTTTAAATTCTTTCAAACTGTACGTCTAATGGAGAGCTTTCCAAAAAGGTGCTACATGATGGGTCGGAAATAAACGGAAGTCGATGACAAGGAGGAATGAAAAACGCTGCAGTCCTTGTCACATGGGTTTATTAATCTACTGGACACACCTACAGAAATGTTGGCTATTCATTTATTGTTTCTTTCATTTGCAATAATTGAAATTGCTATTTTTGGGGGTTTCCACCAATTTTGGCCCCCAAAAACCCGAATCAGGCTCCTATTTTTGACAAATTGTCTTTGATCATTGATAGTGCCGTTTAATTGTCTTGATTCACCTGTTGATACTACTTCTAGTGTTATTATACAAATTTGTGGTGATTTGGGACCAGTGGTGTTGTGCTCATAAGGCCACTGCCCCGGAACCCAAAAACAATAGGAGTAAACAAAACAAAGAACAAACAAATCCAACCATGTGTTCAGTTGGAATTTGAATTTCCCTCTGTATTCTCTACCTAGCATTTTTCACAAAGTTTAACAGCGACCCGCTAGATTTCTTTGGCTATGGATATTCAATATTCTAATAGAGCATCCATGGTGGCTCCTTCATGTTAGCTCCATAGTCCAAGCATTCTATCGGAATAAAGCGACATTAACCGACATATGGGTTGGTGAAAGAAGCCAGCTGCTTTTCCAGGTCTAAACCTCGACATTAACTTTAACGGAGTTTGGCTAAAAACCGTTAAATAATTTTCTGGTGAAAGTGGACCTAACTACACGAAAAATAGTCGTAGAGAGCTGACATTTTAAGGGTACACGCGGGTTGGTTCGCAGATGGTCCCGCACCAAAAAGAACCTACCCAACTATTCTATACGTTCATGTGATTCAAGGGAGGAAGCTATACTGCCTACTGGAATTGGCAGACGTTTTCAACCCACAACACCCCAGGTTGTATTCCGATCGGGCTGCCGAGCTTCAGAGCATAACGAGGATCCAAATGTGTTTCCAGTTGGGGACCCGAACTGTGTACGGAAGAACGACGATTTTAGACCAAATGTTAACGAAATTTAAGGCTGAAACTTCATAAACCTCAATTTTCCACTCTTCGGTCAAAATCGAGTTCATATTTGGTCTCCTCGTCCTAAAAAACATAGAAAACGATACCTCACATGCTCATGTTACTAGAACACCAAAAAACACAATTTTTCACCCATAACACCCCTGGGTATATTCCAATCAGGCTGCAACGTTTCGGGACACAACTATGGCCAAGACGGAGCCTTTGTGCGAAAGAACGAATTTTTTTAGACCGAAATTGAAGTAGATGCGTACGGACATTGAATTTTTCGAATCTACGCACCTTGAAACGTAAAAGAAAAAATTTTGAGGTGGTATTATAAAAATTGTTTGCTGAGCGAATGCATGTTTTATTCCCAGAATAATAAACCAAAAACTCGAAAACCCCTATTTTTCCCTCATGACGCCTCTGGGTGTATTCAGATCGGTCTGCCTTGCTTCGGAGCACAACTAGAACCCTAATGTGTTCCCAAATGGGGATCCAAACTGCGTGTGGAAGAACGACGACTTTAGACCCAAATTTAACGTAAATTTAAGGCTGAAACCTTAATTTTCCACTCTCTGGTCAACATCGACTACATATTCCGTCTCCTCGTCCTAAAAAACATGGAAAACGATATCTCACAAGCTCATGTTACTGAAACACAAAAAAACCCGATTTTTCCACCCATTACGCTTCTTGGGTATACTCCGATCGGGCTGCAAAGTTTCGGGACACAACTAGGTCCCAAACGGAGCGTGTGTGCGAGAGAACGAATTTTTGGTTTATTATTCCTTGAATAATACACCTATGTATTCGCTCAGCAAACAATAACACCCCCTCAAAAATTTTCCTTTTACGTTTCAAGGTGTGTAGATTCCAAATATGCAAGGTCCGTCAGCCGTACGCTGTCTGCCACATCTACTTCATTTTCGGTCTAAAAAATTCGTGAAAAATGGGTGCAAAATTGGTGAAAAAAATAGGTGAAAATGGGTGTGTTTCTTTTTCTATGTTTTTTTTAGGGCAACAAGACCGAATATGAAGTCGATTTTGACCAATGAGTGAAGAATTGAGGTTGTAACGAAGGTTCAGCTCCCAAGATTCATTTTTTAGGAATCAAAAACCTGGAAAATTGTCTGAAATAACCATAATTTTGTATAATAACACTGGAAGTAGTATCAACAGGTGAATCAACACAAATGAATGACACTATCAATGATCAAAGATAATTTGTAAAAAAATATAGGAGCATAATTCGTGTTTTTGGGGGCCAAAATTGGTGGAAACCATTGAAAATAGCTATTTCAATTATTGCACATGAATGAAACAATAAATGAACAGCTAACATTTATGTAGGTATGTTCAGCAGAAAAATAAACCCACGTGACAAAGAATTTGCAGCGTTTTTGGAATCTATGCACCTTGAAACATAAAAGAAAAAATTCTGAGGGGGTGTTATAAAAATGTTTGCTGAACTAATACAATACATAGGTGTACTATTCACAGAACAATCTATTCACAGAAAAATAAACCAAAAGCGTGTGACGTCATCTGGTACGTATTGCCCTCTCGCTCTCCCACATGGGGACCAAGTGAGAGGGAGATACATACCAGACGATGTCACGTGTTTTTTCTTTACCTTATTCCGGACAAATTACTCAGATTTCGGAGCTGGAAATTGGTAAAAAGGGGGTTTTTGAGGGTGCTGAGTTTGATTCATAGGTCGAAAGCATTAAATTTTTACCCATAGCTATTTTCGACTATGAAGAATGGAAATGGGTCAGAATTTGATGCTTTCGTCGAAAATAGCTAAATCACCGCATTCAAAAGTTCGCTCATCCTGCGGTAGGTATGCTGCATCCTGGACCTTTTTTGTCTTTTTTTAATCGCTACCATTTTCAGACATTTTTGACCCATAAAAACTCAAATTTGACCGTTTGTGTTTGAAAATTGCTCACCTTACATGCATTTGTCATTATAAACATTTGGGCGAATTCAGGAATTACTTATCTTGTAGCCAAGGTCAGATATAATCTGGACCGATATATACTGACATATTCCCAACAAAACATGGAAAATTATCCAACAATTTTACATTATTATAACAAAAATTGTTCTTCATACTTTAGTTTTATTCTTCAATTCCACCAAGAACCTTTCCTGGGACAATTAGAA
Source organism: Leptopterna dolabrata (assembly GCA_954871275.1). Taxonomy (NCBI): domain Eukaryota; kingdom Metazoa; phylum Arthropoda; class Insecta; order Hemiptera; family Miridae; genus Leptopterna; species Leptopterna dolabrata. Next base: position 35,171,405 of record OX940974.1, on the reverse strand, counting down.
CATTTACTTGCATTTCAGCCCTCTGAGGTTGCTTCATTTCCACAGTCTGCATTGTGTTGACATACCCGTATTCCAAGGCAAAACTATTGAGACAAAAGAACATACAAGTTAATAAATTTATATGTGAAGAAAAGGCATCAATATATAGATGTTGAATGTCTCTGTTATAGAACTATAACAAAGGCATTCAGCAACTTTACTGAATGACTCTGTTATGTCTCTGTTAGGCATTGTATACAATGCCAAGGTAATGTATGAAATAAAGGGCCAGGCAATGTATGAAATAAATCTCATTTCATACTTTGCCTAGCCATTATATACAATGCCTTATTTCACACTTTGCCACAACATATACACGGTGAATGCCTCCTATTCAGTCGTCTGATATTTCTTCCTGATCACTGTTGTTAAATCATGGATTCCATGTTGATTTGAATCCATCAGTGAATTTTAAACCAGCATGGGTAATTTCTAGGGATAAGCTAGTTACCCACACCACACCAACTTCAACAAAATCCAAACAGAACTAGCACAGTGCTGTTCAAACTGTGGAGCATGAGCAAACATCAAACATCATTAACTGATTTTGTTTAAAGTATGAGGACATCACATTTTAGAGGGGTGTTAGCATAGATGAGAACAGTAACGAAAATTACTTGATTAGGTAGGTATGTAGGTCTACATGTAGGTGGGCTATGTGAAAATGAAGGTAATACTTTTCACCTGTTCACTAAAACACATAATACACGGAGTAAGACTGGTGCTAGGTGTAACTGCCATTCCAAGCAAAATGATTTCTTATTACACATTCTGCTTGTAGCGCACATGTTGTTGTAAGAATAAATAAGAAATAATAAAATAGCACCTTGCACATTCTGCTTGCAGCGCACATACTGTTGCAAGAATAAATAAGAAAAAATAAAACAGCACCTCGCACGTAATAGAATGACAACACTTTCTGTCAGACCCGATTCGTCGAAAAATATTCATTTCACCGATCGTCTCGACATCTTTCGCTGCCCCAGTAACAAAAAGCGCTGACCCAGGAGCTCATTGCGTCCTCAGCCACACGCGCCTGTGTTCAGGCATTATGATTAGTGGGAAACAATACCCCACCAATCGAAGAATAAAACGTACAGCAGGAAAGACAGAAAAAGGGGTCGTTGAGTTCAGGAATCCGAACGGAAAGCATCCTTCGAGCCACGGACCCAACCCCTCTGCAGCAGTGCCACCTGAAGAGGTACTTATCTGCTGGCCCGATCCTTGGTACTAAACTGACAGAGCCAGCCCTTCTTCCGACGCCGGCAAGACTGAGAACTTAGCTCGTTTCCAGGTCGGAGGAGCAGGACCGAAGGTACGTGGACCATCCCACGTAATAATTTCCGGTCCGTTCCACGATTGTCACGCAGTCAGGCGTAACTCGGGTAATTTACGCACAATAGCCCTTGGGAGGAAGTAGGTAGGAATTTCGGAGTAGCGTTAAGGCTTTTATTTAAATATGAATAAAAATTCCCATGTACTATCGAATCCCGGCGATGTGTGTCCTAAGTCCTAGTACCATCAAGTCTGCTCCCTTCAGGAGCCCAGCGTTGCCTGGTCCACAGGCCGCCCTAGACAGGCAGAGGCCGACAGGCAAAAGATAACGCAATATCGAGAATATCAGGGGCTCACACTTTCATCAGGTCATCCACAAAACAAAACTGTTAGGTATACTTATTAATATGAGAGTATCCAACCTTCCTTAATCCATGGATCACATAGCTGGTCTATTGATAGAGGTATAAACTTCTGACATTAACAATAGCCAAGCAACCAAATATAGGAAATTTTACCTAAAAACCACATCTGTTCCAGGCATGAGATTGTCAGAGGGTGTGACAATGAATTTTACTGCAGCCTTGTTTCCTTTGCGCCAAACAACGACTTTTGGGTCATCCTGAAAGTTGTGTATGTCACCAGTGTCATCATACTCAGCAGCATCATCTTTGGGTGGAAGAACAACAGGACAAGTGGGCAGCTCAACGTTGCAGTTGATGCTGGTCGTGACAACAGGGCGAGGGACGTCAACAGACTTCCTTGGTTGATCACCAGAGATTGTTTCTACAGAACCACCTTTATTATTTTCAGCAGGAGGGCTGAAAATGATCAATCAATACATTTATGATTACAGCAAATCCAACTTTTTGGCATGGATATTTTTTTGTGTGTAATACCTCACACAAAGTTAATTTATCTAGGCTGAGATATAAAAAATTCATAGGATTCAGTAGCTGGTAGAACCAAAGAAAAGTTGACATACCATCAAATTCGACTTGCTAAGTCAAATCTATATGCAAAAATGAATGTTTCTTCCTTTCTTTGTCCTTTACGTGGTCGAATCCGATGAAACTTTGGTGAGTTGTGTTAATTGTGAAAATCCACCCCCGCGAAGGTTCCTGACCCCCCCCCCCCCCCTCACACACACAACTCCCTCTCACTGCTCCTCTCTCTCCCACCACCCTTCTTCACCACTATACCACTTCCCCACTCACTGCACCCTTCCCGAGCGCCCTCCTCCGCACCCCCTCTCCATAACAACCCACCACCTCTCACCCACCACCACCACTCCTTCCCCTGTCGCAACGCACCACCCTACCCCGCCTTCAGCGTTCCTGTCAGTCAGTGCGTCAGTAATGTATAAAGGTAACTATAAAATTTCGATGTAGGCTACAACGGCCCCAGTTAGAAAAGTTCCACAATGTTTTAACAAACAGAAGAAAACTCCAGACAATAAAAAATGAACTTTTCTTTGATATAAATAATTAGTAGAACCGTTTTACAATATCTGGCACATAAGCATATTTTTAAACAAATGAGTGTATTACATCTTAGTTTAGTGGCAGTTCAAGTGTGACACAGCAACTGGTGTTGATTATGAAAATCCAATCTTGAAAATAGTCGTCAAAAATGTAGCTGATTGGGACTGGTGAGTTACGAGGTAGCTAATCAAGTTGTAGTATTCCTGTAGTATTGTATCGGTTGCTCAAATCATATAATGATAACATCTTCTCTGTGGATGGCTGCATTTCACGTTGGTAGTGGTTTTCATAGTAGCAGTACCTACCAGTTCACCCTTTTATAGGTGAAGTAAGTATTCATCCAGTTGCTGGAAAGCCGTTTATGGTTTTTACTTTACTTGTTAAGTGAGCTCCGTATGTTTTCCTATATCATTCATGATGATGAAACTTGGGTGAGTTGTGTGCACGCCCATGAAGGTTTCTGATTTAGCAGAAACATCTTACTATCTGGGCGTGCGAGTCTTTTACACATGGTATGTGGCTCTCGCATCGGAAAAGCTGATTTTGTGTACACACACCAAACAGAAAAAAATTTTAATCCAAAAGCCATTCAATAAATAAAATTGAAATCCAAACACGTGGCACTGCAATGCCTGCCGGGTATAGCTAGTATTTGTATAAATATATTTTACTGTCAGGTTGTAACACTAACCGATAGTTTTCAAAATAATAATCCAAAGAATTAATGTGATCCCTTGTTGGCCAACTCATCAAACAGACATGCACTGTTTTTGGATGCAGTCTTCCGAGGTTAGGGCAAGTGATGAGTAAGTAAATTGTTGGCCTATGGGAATTCTCTCAGTTTTTCGATAGAAAATGTTTTTCTTTTGAACTTTATAGAATACAAAAATTCAAGGAGGTCCAATCGCAAAACAAAGAAAAGACAAAACCTGCAATGAGTGCCGAAGCAGTTTCGATGAAACTCATATGGGACTATCCAGGACCCAAAACCACGACTCTCCTTCAAATTTCAACACATTTTGACAAGTTTCAACACAGTTAGCAAACAGATGGAAAATGAACCAAATTTGTTCAGAAAGGTCTGAAACACGACTGACTGTAAACCCTAATACTTTTTCTTCCCAGAAGTGATCCCAAGGCTTCCACTGCCTTGGAACCTTTCAGACAGGTCTAATTTTTACCCCTTCTTCCCCCGTCTTTTTTTCCCCTATGTATTAAGCAGATGCTTGGATAAAGTTAATAGTAAAACACTTTGCACACTCTTGGGTTTAAAAGAGGACCTTCAAATTATGAGGGTTTGACTTGTCTGTTACAAAAGTTTCACTCTGAATTATCAAAATACGCTGATTTCCTTCAAAATATCAAGTTTCTCTCGGGACTGAGCAGTGCCTGTCATACATCTGAACCTTTATATGACTCATCAGTTTTGTTCAGTGTTCAACTTTCCCTTTTATAAATACAGTAATCCCTCATTACCCCCAGGTTTCACTTATCCACAATCGAGAACCAAGGACATTAGAATTATGAAAACCACTGCCAATTTTAATAGCACATAGCTTCCTCGTACATACTGTGATAGAACATGATTGTATGATCACTTAAACACACAAACCCCTCCACCACAATAAGTAAAAGCAAAAAGTATGGGCAATTGTATAGATAATTGCGTATAAGGTTTCCATATGCACAGGGCTACAACTCGTGACTGTTACGAAATTCGTTCATTGATTCTTTCTGTTAGAAAGACCCTAAGTACCCACCAAATTTTAGCGCACTGGAGCCTTTGGTTCGTGTGGGGCAAATTGGTACCCCGGATTCAGTTTGTGTGTGCGTAGTGGCTGTAACAATAACCCCATCACGATGAAATTTATAGGAGACCATCAGGAAGCTACACCCCAAATACCCACCAAACTGGAGCAAAATCGGGCCATATGGTCGCAAGAAATCGAGGTACCTCGAATTTAGCATTTGTTCATGGGCAGTGGCTTTACCAATCATCGGATCGTGATACAATTCGTAGAGGACCATCTAGGGCCCAACCCGCATGATTCCTGAAAATTTCAGCAGTAACGGGCCATAGGTCCACGAGAAATTGAGTACCTCTGCAACGATCCTAGGACTCTGTCACTGACTTGACTAGGGTGAAAAACACAACACGGGGTTTTGCGGTTTAAGTCAGGGAATCTATATTGTCTGGATCGTTGAACAAGAATGAGGTTCCCATGCCACTTATAATTTTTTGAGTCTCCTATTTTCCGCAATCCTTGCACTCTTTCTCACGATGAAAGGGGAGGGGGGGGGGGGGGGGGGACCGCGTTCGCCGGTGAACCTCTTTCTCAGGTGAATGGCTGGTTATCACCTCGTATCAACCTCAAGGTGGTGGTGGCTTCTGAGTGCCCAGGGCTCTTCATGTGGGCACAGGTTGTGGCCCATGACACCTCAGATTTTGCGTTTGCATGTGCGCAGTAGCAATACCAATCATCCGATCGTGATGACACTCATAGGGGATCATCTAGGAGCTACATCCCAACTACCCACAGAATTTGAGCAAAATCTGGTCATTGATTCGTGGGAAATACCATAATAGTGTGAGATATTTGTGGATGATTTAGTAGCTTTTTGGTTTATTATTTTCAATAATGAACCATTGGAATCGAGCATGAAAAAAAAAATTCTTACCCCCCCTCAAAATTTGATGGGTTACGTTTCAAGGTATGTAGAATCCAAAACTGCAATAAAAATATTTCTGTCTGTCCGCCGTACGCCGTACGGGCCACTTTTCTTAGTTACCATGAAAAAAAATTGATGAAATTCGGGTTATAGGTTCCGTTCGGCGTCTAGTTGGTCCTCGAAGCTCGACGTTACTGTGAGCCATCTCTAAGGGGTTCAAAATAGGGGTTGAAATTTTCAAAACGCCTATACCATTTTTTTACGTAAATATTTTTACGGTTTTAAATAGTTCTTGAACTTGCGAGTTTTTTAAGACCATCCGGAGCATCGTACGTCCAGCCGTTCGTTCACAGTAAGGCCCCGAAGTTTGCACCGACAGGAATTTTCGACTCCAGTGTGAATGAAATTGTATACAATTCAAACCAAATCTCGTAACCAGAGACGCGCCCACAATAGGAAATTTGGCGGAGATAAAATCATTGGTAGGGATCACCTGATTATATTGGTGGAGTATGAAGTCGAGTTGGTTGTTCTGTGATATTATTTAATTTGAAAAATGATGGCTCTTTTGGAGTTTGTTGGTAGGTAGTGAAACTTGAACAAACGTTGAAGTATTATTGATGGGTAAATTATTACTACGGTAAATCATTACTCAACGGTAAATTATTACACAACGGTTCATTATACCATCTACGTAGAAGGGGCTGGAGTTTGTAGGTAGGTACTTTTGCAACTTTTTTCACTCCTCATCAACAATTTCTTTTCAGAACTTCATTATGTGTGTTTCTTTTTGTTAGGTACTGTTTGTCATCGGCAGAATTATTTTAGCAACATTTAACTCGTGATTTAGGTAGGTACCTAGTAACGAGTACGGGGTTAGGTACTAACCTACGGAGGGTCTGCGATCTACATAATATGCATAGAATAGTACATATTATATTATATGGACGGGTTATCTATACATAGAGCTGTGATCTGTAACAGAAGGGTATTCTATACAAAATAATAAACCGTTGTGCAGGGATTTGAAGCGTTTTTTTTTTTTAGTTTTACCATTGGGTATAGCTCATCGGGACTGAGCCTCTCCAAACTAGCATTTTGTTATGCGCTCTACGTGTTTTGATCCTGAGTGCCTCAGAGGTCGAAGTCATACCAGGAATCGAAGCCTGGTGTAAACGTGAGAAGTTGATGACACTAGCCGTTACACCACATTGGTCTCTTATCTGTGGATGAAATAGCAGTGCAAGGCTGATGAAATTCATATGGGAGCATATGAACCCATCCCCGCAATCCATCTTAACTCCAGCTTAGATAACAGTAAGAAAAAAAAACTAAAAAAATTAAGTTGTATACGTTACAAGGATTTCACATACACATCTGAAAGTATCAATGCTATTTTGATGAAATTCATTCCTCCACCTGCCAACTCGTGACTACGCATTTGTATGGTTATGCAGGTGGCAAGGACTTGAATACACACAAAGGCATACGTGATTTGTTCAGATCGATTTGAAACCTTAAATATGAGTACCAAATATCCATTTCAAGGAAAATACTTCTCTTCCTCTGAGTGATCAACACTTCGACTAGGTACCTACTATAGTAGACGCGGGTTCAAAAGCATTACCACAAACGTCACTTCATAGTATACCTAATATTGGTGATTTCACACATGTAATTCAATAATTACCTGAATTGGAGAGAGGTGAGATGCAGTGTAGGATTGGTCAGTTTGAGAATTATCTCACAAGGGCGTCCCGCTAGAAGGGGTTCAAATGTCATTACTCTAACCTCTGGCATGTGATAGTAGGCAGCTAGTTGGATCTTGAACTTTATAGAGCCTGGGTTGTACTCAGGTTTTGAAACATTGTGTTCACAGCTTCTGCATCTTAGAGACCTGAGACAAAACAGCATTGAATTAATATAAAAGAAGAACTTAACCATCACCTTAAACGGGAAGTGGATGGGTGTTTGGTGGGGGCGAGTAAAAAGTGTTACCCACCCTCCTTATTTTCTGTAATTGTAATTCTTACTGTGATACACTTATATTCCTGATCCTTAATTTGCAATAAAACTGTGACATTAGATTTCAAGGAATGTCATTTTGAATGCCGTGACTGAGGATCATGGCATAATGAAGGAAAATTTTACCTGAGATCTGCAAAATATATAGTAATTATCAGTGTGAAACTGAGGACCATGTTTTACCTAGTCCTCAGTAGCCACATCACATAGTGCCACAATCAAGAACCCAATAGAAGTCAGTTACCTGCTTGATACGTAATATCTATCGCACAGTCATAATATTTATGGCCAGTAACTTGTTGGATAAGTAATATCTATAGCACTACCTCTTGATGTAGAAATGCCTATGCTGTGGATGGAGATCGGAAGTGAACTCAGCTTGCATCATGGGGTTAGCATGCCTCTGAGAGATGGTGGTGATCTTAGTCAGATCTGGAGCCTCTTCAAAGAATTTGTTGGACAAGGGCTCAACTGAGTCAGCAGCAACACAAGGAGTAATAGCTGGGAGATTGGCTGGATTGATGTCTTTGCCAGCAAGAGGAAGTGACGGAAGTCCAGCCCTGTAGAACAGATTAATATATCGAAGCAAATTCAAGATTATTATAAAAAGCAATCAGTTGATTGCTAAGTGTACACAGATACAGATTTAACAAACTCATGACCACCTTCCCCATAAGCAGATTTTAAAGTCATTTAATGTTTATAACACCACCTCAAAATGTTTTTTTAAACGTTTCAAGGTGCGCAGAATCCAAGAATACAATGTCTGTCCCCCGTATCATGCATATCTACTTTATTTTCGGCCTAAAAAATCCGTTCTTTTGCACACAGGCTCCATTTGAGGCCTAGTTGTGTCCCAAAACTTTGCAGCCCGATCGGAATATACACAAGGGTGTTATAGGTGAAAAATCGGTGTAAACATAGGGTTTTGGTTTATTATTCTGTGAATAATACACCTATGTATTCGCTCAGCAAAAAATTTTTATAACACCCCCTCAAAATTTTTTCTTTTCCGTTTCAAGGTGCGTAGATCCCAAAAATGCAATGTCTGTCCGCCGTACGCCGTATCACGTGTACCGGCTTCATTTTCGGTCTAAAAAATTCGTTCTTTCGCACACATGCTCCATTTGGGCCCTAGTGGTGTCCCGAAACTTTTCAGCCCGATCGGAATATACCCTGGGGTGTTATGAGTGAAAATGTGTGTAAAAATAGGTACTTTTTTCGTTTTAGCTACATGTTGGTAACATGAGCTTTTGAGGTATCTTTTTCCATGTTTTTGGGGACGAGAAGACCGAATATGAAGTCTATTTTGACCAAAGACGCGGAAATTGAGGTTTTACCAAAGGTTCAGCTCCCAAAATTGGTTTTTTATGAGTCAAAAACCTGGAAAACTGTCTGAAATCACCATCAATGTGTATCATTAGAAAAAGTGTAAACAGGTGAATCAAGACCATTAAATGGCACTACCAATGATCAAAGATGATCTGAAGAAAGAAAAAAAAAGCGTACCTATTTCATTTTTAGGGGGCCAAAATTGGTGGAAATCATCAGAAATAGCTATTTCAATCATTCCACATGAAAGAAACAATAAATTTAACAGCGAACCAGAATCCCTAGAACTCCAATAGAATAATAAACCCATGTGACAAGGACTTTGCAGCGTTTTTTGCTGTTTTAGTAACATGAGTTTGTGAGGTATCGTTTTCCATGTGTTTTAGGGTGGAGACTGAATATGAAGTTGATTTTGACCAAAGAGTGAAGAATTGAGATTGTAACGAAGGTTCAGCTCCCGAAATTCATTTTTTATGAGTCAAAAACCTGAGAAATTGTCTGAAATCACCACACATTTGTATGATAACACCAGAAGTAGTATTAACATGTGAATCAAGACAATTAAATGGCACTATCAATTATCACAGATAATCTGTCAAAAATAGGTGCCTAAGGGCCGGTTTCACCAACGCAGCTTAAACCTGGTATCAATAAATCCTGGATTCAAATTTGATCTGTGGTTCAGAGCTTCGACGGTTTCCCCAACGTTTTTGATCTGCGGTTTAGCCGAACTTGGGTTTAAGCCGAGATTGTTCAGTTTGCATCAGCATTGCTATCCCCAGAAACACAAATCCCGTATTACAGATGACACGGAGGAGAGATGCTCATCCATGAGTGGTGGAGCTGTGATATTTCTTCTATGGATACTTACGTTTTGTCCGCCATCCACTGATCTGGAGACATTAAACTGTATAATAGTAACCAGGTGCGGAAGTTTCACGATTTTTCTCACTTATGCCGTTATGCCTCTGTCATTCTGAGAACTTTTACTCGATTCCTCTCTGTCATTACCATACTACAAAAGATCATCTTACATCTTTCAAGACAGCTCTTGTAATAAATTATAGATAGCCTACCGAGGCTCTTTTATAAAAGGTATCTACTTTTTTACAATAATTCGCTGTATGCAGAAGAAGTTATACATGTACTTATTAGCGCAGTCTGCAAGTACCTACCACGTACTATGAAGGTTTGTTTACCTACTCGAAGAAATAAATAATGATGGGTCCGACGTTGTTGCCTACCTGGTTTGGTGTAAAATTATATTTATTACACATTTTTGGATGGACTCACCATTCTGTTTCGAAAACTAGGCTTTCTATTGCATCGAGCATGAAGCTCATCCCTTCCTTGGGAAGGCGGAACCTCGCGAAAAAATCGCCGTCATCCCACTTGTGGAAATGCTCGACCCTTTCGCGAATTATCGCCGTCTGGGCATGGCCACTTCCAGAAGTTCATTGAAATATTCATCCGACGATGACTCAAACACTTCATTGAAACGATTCATCGCACTAAATGTTGATGCAAGTTGATAAGTATGAAAAACACAGATAAAATAGATTTCAAAATGGCGATGGCCTGGCGGAGAATCGGAGATCAACCGTAGATCAGAGGTTTAAACCACCTGAAACGAGGTATTAACTTAATGCGCCGTTGGCGCGAGTTATTCCTAGATTAGGCGTTCGTGAAACTGTCTTTTCTCAGAATCGATGGCTTAAACCTCAGCCGAGATTGAACTCTGGATAATCCGCGTTGGTGAAACCGGCCCTAATTCGAGTTTTTGGGGGCCAAAATTGGTGGAAAACAACAAAAATAGCTATTTCAATTACTGCACAACAATAAATGAACAGCCAACATTTCCAATTCCAGCCAACCAGTCCAATAGAATAATAAACCCATGTGACTAGGACTGCACCGTTTTTGGAATCTACGCACCCTGAAACGTAAAAGAAAAAATTCTGAGGGGGTGTTATACAATTTTTGCTGAGCAAACATTCAGAGAATAATAATCCAAAACAGCTAATTTGGGTATGCGCTGTATTCGTACAACATGTACCTACTCTTACACACCGTATGATTCGTTTTACTGGAGATACGTGAGGCTACTGGTCAGCGGACCCACTTGTTATACATTCAAGTTAATATAGCCCCACCTTCATGTTGAACCGTCAAGTTGCTTCAAGTGCGTTGTTAGTACCCATAATGTTAAGAAATACATACCTACTTCCTCATTCCTTACTCACCTATTAGGTGGGGGGGGGGGGGATGGGGTTGTGCAAGATGATGGGTTTATTGATCATATGACGAGAGACAGATTGCATATGATAAGCATATTTACCTTTTCCTTGCTATCATGTTGGTCAGGCCGAATTTTTCTGAATAGCTTGAATAACCTCGTCGCAGAACAAACGGTTTCTTTTCTTTCTCACTTCTTTCCCGCATAGCAACGATTTTATAATGATCCAAGTAGGCTGTCAACAACTCTTGATGAGGATTCTCTTTCACCTAAAAATTATAGCAAAAGTTCATCAATAAGCTTGAGGCCACATTTTGGTTTTGGTAACTGTGTAGGTACGTAGATGGGAAACAGATCTCTAGGGACGACTGAGTGGGAAGTCAATGGAAGATTGTTTGATATCCTTGTACTCAAAATTATAATATTCCTAAGCAGCATTCATGCATTTAATATTAATATTGGACATATACGCACAGAGCGCACTAGCGACTTAAGGCTGAATCGGACCCTCTTTCCCACTTACCACCGGCCTTCCCTGCCGAGTTCCGAGTTTTTTTCCTCAGCAAGTACCACAACATTGCATGGGCATTCCTTTTCCCTGCGTCCATGACTACCCTTTGCCAAAATAATAGAGGGCCGAGTAAACAAACTTAGGTTAGTCAAGCACTTCGGTAACGCAAGCTTCGCGGCGGGAAGCAGAGGAACTCTGTTATTTCAGCTCATGGGCAGTACTTCACTGTGGAGAAAACCTTCCTGAAACCTACTGTCGAGTCTGTCTCATGCTCAACTTCTCAATTATTACTTAGGGCAACTCAATGTGCGCTACATCTGTTTACAATATCACTAACCTAATAGACATTCCCACGATGCGATCAAGCTTATATCAATAGTTCATGTAGTGATCCAGGTATGAATGCTCTTACCGGCCAGTTACCGGTGGCAGCCGCCTGATCTGGTATTCCAACATCACGAGTGGTCCAGCGACAGAAGAAACAAGCAAGATAGTAGTGTTTCGAGGGAGTCTTCGGCAAACTATCATCAAGGCTCCTAGTTGTTGCTCTCACTGACAAGGTATGAAAACAGTTGGGGCAGTCGAAGCAGGTGAAGCAACGATTCTTCTTCAGCTTAGCCTCAGCTGAAGGAAGATGCTCCATACAATTGGAACAATAATGAGAATCAACCTCATGGCACACACAATATCCGCACCGAAGTTTGAGGCAATGACGGCAGAAATATAATTTTGATATAGGCATAAGAGACCCACAAGTACATTCGTAGCGAACAAAATCCTTTTGGACGAGATACGACATCGTACTAACTTGTGTTATGAATACGAATGATCGAATCAACCTCGTTTAATGACCAAATGAAATTTCAACGTGAGGAAGGCTTCAAAAGTGAATGTTAGAACAGTGGAAGCGAGGAAATCTATATAAAACTAATAATACTGTACACAAACCACCAGCCAACTTTCACTCCTACTTTCTAATAGGGATGGGATATCGATATCGATATTATCGAAACATCGATATTTTCCTTCCGATATCCGATATTTTTATATCGATATTTTCACTTCGATAATATCGGAATATCGATATTTACCTCTGATATTATCGGTTTTTTTAATAAAGAGAAAAATCCTCAAATTTGGTTTTAAACTTTTGAAGACGTACGGAATGAACCCAAATGTGAAGATATTTCATTTTCACAACATGTAGGTAGGTACAAAACAAACTGAATGTTATTTGAACAAAACTTCAAAACTGCTTTATTTTCATATGATTGTATGTACTAGGTAAGTAAAAAACAAATTGAATACCTACCACAATTTGAACAAAATTCGAAAATTATTTCATTTAATATTATGTATATAGGTACAAAAAAATTGAATGCAATTTGAAAAAAGCCCACAAATAACTTCAAAAAGAAAGAAAAAATATTGTATAAAAGTTAAAAAAGAATTCTTCTCCCAGTGAACGAAGGAAGAGAAGTTTATTCATGGTCTCACCAGTAAGTATGTTTCTGCTTGGTTTCTCCGTTTACTGACTTCGGCTTACCAAATGTCAACCTAATTTTAATATAACAATGTGTGGCTCACATTTTTTAAATTATTTAATGTGGTATTTCTATGTTTTCGATATTTCTTTCGATAATATCGGATATCGATATTTTTCATCCGATATTACATCGATATCGATTTTTTCATTTGATATATCAATTGATGTCAATATCGATATTTTCTTTCGATATCCCATCCCTACTTTCTAAACATGATGAATGATAAGATAAGGATAACCTGATAATGTCACTTTTCTTCTTCTTCTTCTTACGTGGCCTCGACCATGCAAATGCGTACGCTTGCGGCGAACTAATTATTTGTAGTGATGAATGGGCAATTTTCGTGGGTGACAAATTCTTCCTTTTATGCCAAATTCTGTTCAATAACGGAAACTAACCACATAATGAAGTGTTTATGTCGGAAAGTCTGGACAGAAAACGAGTGTGAAATTTGAATTTCTGAGTTCCCGCTATGACGTATCAGCTAAATCGCAGAGTATAGGTTCGTTCCAACAGTTGGTAGGTAGACCGCCATGGAATAAAGGGAGATTAATTTGTTTATTCTCCCTTTATTCCATGTAGACCGCTGTCCAGGGCCTTTTAAATCGCCGTTCATGGAAGAAGGGAACTTCCTTGATTTCCCTTCTTCCATGATCGCCGCTAAATTGATGTACATGTAGAAATACCTGTATTTCAATATAATATTGAAATACCTATCTGCATAAAACCCTCCAAGTGGCAAGGAGAGTCAGAGTCTAGCTAAGCATGAGTCAACAAGCGGTAGTTCCCTACCTACAATGTCGATGTGTCAAACTTACCTACCTCCTTCTGAATAAACAGTTGAATAATAAACTGTGTCAATGTTCGTCCAGTGTTTATTCCGAAACTACTGGACCGATTTCGATAAATATTTTTTCAAATGACGGATGACCCTGGTGGTCCCATTCCGTTTTTAAGGAGTCCCAGTATGGAATGAGTAGGTACATACTTAGGTAAATATTTTTTTCTACACATTTCAACCATGTGTGCGGCATAGTTTCTTCTCAAAATACAATTTGATTACAAGTTAACGGATATCTGTATAATATGTTGGTTTCCAGTTTCTTCTCTAAATACAATTTGATTGCTATCAATCAATAAGGATATCGGTCGGTTGTAAACGCGAAATCCCCCATAGCGTTCCCTTGACAGTGTGGTGTTTGTGCAGCGAAGCAGCGATGTGTCCAGTCACGGCCGGCTTCAGAGAAGGCCGGGGCGGTAGAAAATTGGCAACGTCGCACTTCAGGCCAGCGGCGACACCACCCACCAATAAGCCTAGGTTTGTTTATTTCCGGGTTTCGATAGTTTACCTATAGATCATCTCGCGAAAATTATATTCAACAGTACTTTTGCTAACAAAAGTTATTGTTTTTAATGGTAACAGACTGCAGGAAAATTGTGACGTGCCAGAGTGCAAAAGTAATTAGGAATGTACAAAAAGCATATGTGACTTCGTTTCGTTTCTCAAGGATGAAGAGAAAAAGTGGATTCATGCAATTCCCCGTACTAATTGGGAGCCAAAACCTAGGTCAGTGGTTTGTATTTATAACATTTTCCGAAAATGACTTAGGTACAGTGGATAAGTAGGGTGTACCTTCAACGGGGAGAATAGAAAGAATGGACCCTTGCAAAACCTAAAGATTCGTAGGTACCTACAGTGCTTTCCATCATTCAGCTACGGTGATGGTATGGAAATAGATTCATAATTGAATATCATGAACATTTTAATCTCCCAAGAGTTGGAGGATAAGCTTTTGAAGGCTCCTAACCAAAAAGACATCATAACATTATTTGTCTCAGAGAGATCGCATTCCAAATTAGAAGACAGCAGTACGTGCGGTCAATGTGATTACGAACCATTATTCCAAGAATGTTCGTGATCCAAAATCGAAGAATGCTGCACAATCCTTGTCACTTGGGTTTGTTAGGTATTCTATTGGACATCAAAAAAGCTGGCTATTCATTTACTATTTATTTCATGTGTAATAGTACTGATATAGCTATTTTTGGTATTTTTCACAAATTTTGGCCCCAAAAACTCGAATTAGGCTCTTATTTTTGACAAATTATCTTCGATCATTGAACTTCTCATTGAATTGTCCGGATTCACTTCTGAGTTATTATACAAATTTCTAGTGATTACAGCCATTTTCACAGGTTTTTGACCCATAAATATGGAATTTTGAGAGTTGAAACTTCGTTGGAACCTCAATAATTCACTCAGTGGTCAAAATCAACTTCATATTTGGTCTCCTCACCATAAAAAACACGGAAAACGATACATCACAAGTTCAAATTCACAAAAACGTGAAAAATAGGTAAGTACCTAATTTTGCACCCATTTTTCACCCATAACAGCCCTCCATGTTTTCCTATCGGACTGCCGGGGACACAACTTGGGCACAAATGGAGCCTGTGTGCAAAAGAAAGTTTTTTTTTTTAGTCCGAAAATTAAGGTAGATATCGATGAAACGGCGGACGGACATTGTGTTTTTGGAATCTACACACCTTGAAACGTAGAAAAAATTTTGAGGGGGTGTTCCAAAAAAAAATGTTCCGAACCGAATAAATAGGTGTGTTTGGAGAATAATTAACAAAAATGACAGCCGCAAGGTGAAAAAGTTCCAGAAGTAGATTACTATATAAGCAAACTATAATTAATTCATGTTCCATTTCCTTTTCTCCAAGTCATCTTGCTTGTTCCTTTCTGCTGTTCTAGGAATTAGTTCAGTAGGTACCTTTCTTTTAAATTATGCGTCATTCAGAAGATGGTTGTTTTCATTAAATATACCTACTCGCAATATACAGGTAAGTATAATAATAAAGTAAGTGAAGGATTCATTCATGGAGCTAAAAGAACGCAGTGTTTACGAAAGGGGCCTGAAACAAGAAGCTATTACAGCGTTGCCAGATCTTGTACCACGGCCTTCTCTGAAGCCGGCCATGACTGGACACATCGCTGCACAAGGCCGTGGTCCAGTGCATCAGAATATGATCTGATTCTTCTTTGCGGCCAGAGGCCAGACTCCACCATTTTTCTTGCAGAAGGATTTCCTGCCCCAAACCCAAATCAGGTTCGTCTGGGAATATTACCTATTTTCTGGTTGGTTAAAAAAAGCAAAAGCATCTACAGTTTTATACAATAGATTCAGCTGTCTGGTCGTGATGGTGAAGTGCCTAACACACAACACATTACAAAGTGAAGAGGATAATTTACATTACCTTCATCTGGGAAAAAGTTCAAAAATCTTTATTCGTTCATTCACATGTTCACATTACAAATTTATTGGTTTCTGTGCCTAATACCTGTTTCGTCCCTGGGGACCAGAAAACTGCCCGCCAAACAGCGTTGAAAGAAATGTCAAGGTTTTGGGGGAAGGAACAGGTTTCTATACTCATAAATATCCAACAGAGGGGGAAGGAACAGGTTTCTTTAATTTATTATGCACATCCAAGAGTGAGGTGTAAAGCACTGAGCACGCTATTTTGGCGGCCAAAATGGATATCAATCCTTTTTTGCGGTTGAGGAGGTTTGTTAGGCGGGTCAATTTTTACAACAGGGTTGCTTTTGGGGGGGATATCACGTGATGGAACAGCAGTTAGAGAAACTGCGCATGCACCAATTGCTTTCTGATGACAGATGTCTTCTGCTGGAACCAAGCTTATTCCAACTCAAATCCTGCTTGGGGTATGAGTGCATCACTTCAAACGATGTAAAGAACCCCAATGGATGGATGGATGGAACGGCAAGTTGGTAAATAAATTGTAAAAGACATTTCCTCAAAATCAAACAGGGTAGGTTCACAAAGGTCACAGCAAAGGTCCCTAAAGTTGCCACAAAGGTTTGCCATTTGTAATGTTGGTTTGTTGGCAGCATTGAAAACCATCCCCTCTGAAGCTTCCCTCAGCCTGCTTGGGCCAGCAGTCAGTCAGATGACTGTCATGATCGGCCAGCAAGTGAAGAAAGTGGGACATCCACCATCAAGTTCCATGCCAGCTTTGTTGTTCAGCCTTGGTTGAATGAGTTTATATTGGGGAACGAACGAATTTCGCTCAAACCCTTCTGTTATGTGAAGTGCAATCACGATGCTAATAATGCGAAATGTACAACCGTTCCAGCGAATGGCAGAAGCAAGGGAGTGTTTGGCCTGCCGTCGATCATAAATCATTTGAGTGATAACAGGAAAGCCTTCAGAAAAAAATCGAGCTCACCAGAGGATTCATCCCCTTAGAACCCCCAAACCTTGAAAACGTTAAGTCGGCAGACACCCATAGTCCAGAAATAAATACCTACACAAAAAAAAGGAAGTGAAGAAAGACCGGTTAGCAGGGATTCCTCCCTGTGGATACTATTTTCCAACTGAGGATTCTGTAGATAATACTGTAGATTCAGTAATTTCCCAGGCATTCTAAGTAGATTCTACTGTTTACCTAGGAGTTCTAACTCAATAAACAAATGCGATCAAAGGACTTCTCCAATCTTAAGAGTAGGCATTTGAGTTCCTACTAACCTTTCCAAAGGCCAAAAATTGATGTGGAGGTATTCTCTTCCTGGAGACCTTTATATAAGCCTTGATGTCAACAGTGTGAAGAAATCGCACCTGAGCACTGCATAATTCACTACGTAATTCTTCCCTCGTCATATCCCCCGGCTGGATAGGTACGAATCCCTTCACAAATAGGTACGAATTTTCGCTTCATAGCCCAGCAGGACGGTATCCAATAGCGTTTTAATATAATTAGATAGATGAAGTGACTACTGCAATATAATTTCAATCCAAAGAAAAGAATGAAACATGTACAGCTCCCACAAATAATCCCACAGGATAATCATACTAGTAAATTAGACCATGGTGAAAACATACCACACCACCAGGACCACAAGGTGAACAAAGTTATTAGTTCTGGTTTAAGTCACTTGACGTGCCACGAACAGAAACGTTATAAACAATATTAATCTAGGACTAGGAAGATCAAATACCTACATAATGTTGATTTCCCAGTGATTGTAGGCTGGATTGTCGGGCACCTGGAACAACAGGGGATGCTGTACTTAGTTACCCTGCCAAATTGTTAGGCCATGCTAACATCTCCCACCTGAGTCGATACGGCCTATTATAGACCTGATATATAATTTTTTTGCCACAGTTTTACTTTTTATCACCCAAATTTAAAAACTATCGCTTATTTTTAAAGCGCGGTTCGAAGTACCATTTTTACAGAAGTTCTAAATAATTAAAAAAAAAAAATTAGAAAAATTGCTTATTCATTTTTCTTAAATGTTGTGACGGCGAAGCTAGATTTTATGAGTTCTTGAATGTCCAGGGGCGAAAGGAAAGCAGCAAGCAGCTTTGTTCGTGCAGTCCCTCAGAGCTTGTTCAGAGCAACCCGGGCATGCGCAGTAAGGGAGTGGCAAAGGTTTGCTGTTCGTGCAGACCCAGGGCGAGCTCGGAGCCAAGCGGTCCGGTGTTCGTGCTGTGCCGGGGCTGATGATTCGGTGTTCGTGCTGGCGCTGGCCACGGGGCTTCCTCCAAGCTGCTCTGAGCGCGCCCTCCCGTGCCCCAAGAGAAGACCAGGGGCAGCTGAGCACTGCTCTTCCGCGCATGCACCCTCAACCCATTCAAGGTGCCCGTGCTTCGAAAAAGCTCCAGGCTCACCCTGCTCCAAGCGAGCGTGTCAGAGCTCACCCTACACCAAGCCAGTTCGGTTCAAGCGAAAATTGAACTGCTCTGAGCTAGCCCCAAGGGGGCAGCACGAACAAAGCTACTGTCTCTTTGATTTTGAAGTGATGAGCAATGGGACATTTTTGTGGGTTAAAAATTCTCCTTTTTTGGCCAAATGGGGAATTTTCGTCAACAATGTTTCCTGGAAAAAATATTCAGAACTCTTGGAAAAATGATAGTTTGAAGCCCGTTTTGAAAAATAAGCGATATTTTGGTTTATTATGTTCAATAATACTATTCGCAATAATAAACCGAATACGAATATCGAATAAAAAAATTTCCGTCTGTCCGCCATCCACCTTCCACGGCTTTTTCCTTAGTTCCAATGAGCCAAAATTCACAAAATTTGGTGTATGGGTCCTGTTTGGGCTCTAGTTGGTCCTCGAAGCTTGGTGTTACTGTCACTCAACTCTAAAGGGTGAAAAATAGGGGTTGAAATGTCCAGAGTATCCCTATCTCCGAAAATTGTTGTTTGAGGTGTGGGTTTTCTCGTATTTTTAAATAGTTTGATTTTTTCCGAATTTTTGAGATCATCTGGAGCATTCTACGATGTTGCCATAAAATTTGCTATACAATTTGCCGTAAAGAGCAGGGTGTAAGCAGTCAAGATATCAGTGTTGAGAGCGCACATCACTGATCTCTCGACTAGCTGGGCGATATAGTGCAGTGGTCTAACTGACGGACTGATGCGCCAAAGTTCCCGAGATCGAAACCTTACTAGAACTGAATATTTTTTCACTCCACATCAACAATTTCTCTTCAGAAATTCATCATTTCTGTTTCTTTTTGCATTTTAGCTTGCCATTGACAGAATTAGTTGAGCAACATTCAACACGTGATATAGGTAGGTAGGTACCTAGTAACGAGTACAGGGTTAGGTACTAAGCTACGGAGGGTCTTGATGTACATAACATGTATAGAATAGTACATAATTATATAGAAGGGTTATCTACACAGAGAGCTGTGATCTGAACAGAAGGGTGTTCTGTACAAAATAATAATTACCACTACAAGTAATTACCAGCCTATCTCCCCTTTTGTCAAACTTTGCCAAAATTGTTGAGAAAACAGTCACAACTCACTGAATACCTGGAAGCAAATAATCACCTAGCAAGCTCACAATATGGGGTTCAGAAAAACTTGAGCACCCAAGATGCTGTTGTGTTAGAGATTGCCAGTGCAATTAATACAAATGAAAAAGTCATGGGAATCTTCATAGACCTAACTGAAGCATTTGACTCCATTGAGAACTCAAGACTGCTGCTTAAGCTAGCTAGGCTGGGCTTAGATCAAGTGGTGCACAGTTGGTTCAGATTGTATCTTTCAAAAGAAGAAAGTACGTAAAAATTTTAAGCGCCAGAAGCACCCAAGAGGCCATAAACTATGGTGTTCCGCAAGGATCTGTGCTGAGCTCTTTATTGTTCCTAATACACATTAATGATATATTCTCGATAGATATAACAGGTAACCAGGTGACAGGATCTTGGGAGGCAGTCTGAATATACACTTGTTTCTTAGCCGACGTTTTGGAAAATTTATTTGCTGCTGCTTCTATCAAACTGCCAACGTGTACCTGCTCAAATCTTACAGCAACCTGTCACCACTCCAAATTAAAGTCTGCCTAGTCACAGAGTCAATTATTGTTCCACCAGCTTCACCGTTTTGCCCAGCATCAACATTAATTGTCAACCACCCCCATAACAGTGTCCAGGTATGTCTCAATGAATATTTATTTCTAGCTCGCAATTTTGTCACTCAATCATTCCTAAAATCGTAATAGATATAAGAAAACACTAACTAACCTGTCTGTACCTACTCTTTATAACATATACCTATTATCCTTAGGGCCGGTAACTAGAACACAGGTTAGCGGTTATCGTCTGACCAGATGCTTGTGAGGCGTAAGAAGAATCAAGGTTATCGCCTGATCAGACGATAACCTCTAACCAGCCGTGCATGGGCGGTTAACCGGAGCAATAAGCAGTCTGATTGGCTAACCGCGCCTTGCCGGGAAGCGGGGCTGCCAACTGAAGCAGCTTGTCTTTTTCAACGCTTTTTTCTTTGCGTTGAAAAGAAAGGAAACATGTCTGCTTCGTGTATCTCTACTTCGTGTATCTCTACTTCGTGAACCAGTCCCGCCATCACGCAAAGTTTACCAGTTTGAACAACATAACAACGGTTGTGGAAAAATTCTTTGCGAGCAACCCTGCGCTCAACCTCAGGTTAACTTGACCTAACCTTGGAATGCGTTCTAGTTACGCTCCACTGATAAAGCGATCAGCGGTTACCGCCTGTTTAAACTGAGGTTAACTATCGTGAGGTTATCATCGGTTCTAGTTACTGGCCCTTAGTTAGGTAGTACATACATTTAGTTTTAGGTAGGTATATAAGTTCCTTCAAAATAGTCATTCATTTTGGATTCCTGTTGTTCTATAGTCTGAAGATGGCAAATAAATTTGCCGAAACGTTGGACTTGAACAAGTGTATATTCTGACCGCCTCCCAAGATCCTATCACCTGTTTACATTCAGAATTCGGTCACGAACTCACCCCTCAGAAATGATAACAGGAAAATCTATTGCTTTTGCTGATGACTTAGTCATTACTAAGGGAAAAATACATGGGAAGCGACACATTCCCATGCTCAAACAATTACAAAGAAAACACTCGACTGCCTCTATATTAACGGTCTCACTATTAATTTGGCAAAACCAAAATACGTTACCTTTTCAATAAATAAATATGGCAACACCGAGATCAGTGGCGCATCGGGACAGTTGTAATTCGAGTCTTTTCACTCTTTGAGTTTTTTTGTTCTTGTGAAAGTTTTGAAAAAGTTGAGACCATCAAATACCTCGGTCTTACCCTAGACCAACATTTAAATGGAAAGAACATATGAGTGGTCCGTTTCCAAAGGCCGTTAATTCCATTCCAAGAGAAATCGAGAAAAACGAATAATACACATATGTAATCGCTCAGCAAAAAATTTTATAACAACCCCCCCTCAAAATCTTTCTTCTACGTTTCAAGGTGCGTAGATTCCACAAATGCAATGTCCATCCGCCATATCATGCATATCTATTTCATTTTTGATCTAAAAAAAAAAAAAATCGTTCTTTCGCACACAGGCTCCATTTGGGCCCTAGTTGTGTCCTGAAACTTCGCAACCCAATCGGAATGTACCCAAGGGTGTTATGGATGAAAAATGGGTGTAAAATAGGGTTTTTTTTGTGTTTTAGTAACATGAGCTTATGAGGCATCGTTGTCTATGTTTTTTAGGACGAGGAGACCGAATATGAAGTCGGTTTGCACCAGAGTGGAAAATTGAGGTTCTAACGAAGTTCAAGCCTTAAATTTACATTACATTTTGGTCTAAAATCGTCGTTCTTCCCCACACAGTTTGGGTCCAAATTTTGGAACACATTTGGGTCCTAGTTGTGCTCCGAAGCTTGGCTGCCCGATCGGAATACACGCAGGGATGTTTCGGGGGGAAAATGGGTGTAAATATAGGGTTTTTCGAGGTTTTAGTGAATATTAGCTTGTGAGGTATCGTTTTCCATGTTTTGTAGGGCGAGAAGGCCGAATATCAAGTTGTGGTTAGTGTAGTGGTTAGTGGTTAGTGGCTCTTGGATACTGTCTCTTCTTCTTCCATACTGAGTATTATGCTGCCTTGAAATCAATATATACAGCTAGAGTTGATTGTGCCTTGGAATCCGTCTTTAACCTACTGAATCAAATAAGCAGCCTGCTACACAGTGTTGCGGTATTGTCTGAAACCAGCCTGAGCATCTGCCAACACACCCCTACAATCTAGGTAATCGTTGAGATAGTTGATCACCATTCTCTCAAGTAGTTTGCACGCAGAATTTGTGAGGGAAATCGGCCTGTAACTTGCCGGATCCGTTGCAGGTTTACCTTCCTTGAGCAGAGGGACTATCTCAGCTTTCTTCCACTCGGCTATTCCATGATGAGTTGAAGAAATGGAGCAGCGTCCTTTTTGCATTCTCTCCCAGGTTGATTAGAAGCTCCATCGGAATATTGTCTGGTCCTGCTCCTCTTCCTCTCTTTACCTTCCCCATGGCCCTCGTGAATTCATGTACTTATCATGAATGGGCTGTTGAATCACTTCTCCTTGTTTTCCTCCAGACTCCCAATTTTTAGAGCTTTAACCAGTGTCCTTTTGCGATGTGGCAGGCACCTGACTGCTGCATAATGTTTTGCCAGGGTCTCCGCCTTTCCAGCAGCATCAGTTATCTGTTTTCCATTGATTTCAAATGGTTCATTCAAGTTGGTAGGATTACCTTCATTGTTGAGTTGAGATAGAAAGCTGTGAGTTTTTCCCCATCTTTTTTGTAGTCAAGGTTTGCAACAAATCTCTTGTCACTTTTAGCTTTCAGTTCGCACTTTTGAAATGTGAGGTGCATTTATTAAGATTAGCCTTGTTTTTTCAGGTGTTCAATGATTTCGCCCTATCTCTAGCATCATCCCTTGCTATCTTCAGTCAAGCCAGCTGCTGCGACCAGCATGGCTTATAGTTACGAGTTCTACCACGGGGAATTGCCTTGATGGCACAAGAACTTATAGTCTCACTAAGAATTCCCCAGCTTTTATCAGGGTTTTTAACACTACACAGGTCCTCTGATATAGCTGTATCCGTTGGGCAAGCATATTTTTCCCAGTTTGCCTTCTTAAAGTTCCACCTCGGATAGTTGTCTTGACAACTTGAAAGTCTTTGCCTTTTGTACGCTGGCCATCAAAGCTCTGTGTCCGAATCCACTGCATAGTTCATAGATATGGAGAGTTGTCTTTCCTATGAGGTTCATGTGAACAGGTCAGGGGTGTGTGAGCTAGGTCAGGGGTTGAGGTTTCTTCTTTGAATGATAAAAATGTTGGCTGGTACCCTGTCCACAAGGTTGGAATCCAAGAAATCCTCCATTGCTGTTCCAGGAGCCGAGGTTAAAGCATATCCCCATCAAGTGGATGGGGAATTGAAGTCACCCATGATTATGGTTCTTTCATAAATTTCACTCTCTAAATGATTGATGGGAGGTATGTTGCGAGGTGGGTCGTACACAAATATGAGTTTGTACTTCTTTCCATTTGACCATACAGTGAGCATAGCAGCCTCAAATAAGTTAGATCCGTTCATGGTATGAAGAACCTTGAATTTATATATAAACTGCTTCCGCACACCAACCGCGATGCCAAATGCAACTTGACTTCCATGAGGCAGTGCGTACAAGTTGTACTTTAGGTCTTGAGAGGCAGTTGAATTATCAGAGGCCACCCCTGCCTCGAGAATACCAAAGATGTGGATAGATTTATAATGAATAACCGTCATAAGTTCAGTATGTTTGGCCACTGATAGGCCTCCAGCATCCCAGCTAAGAATGTTTAAGCTGTCGTCCAAGCCCTGAGAAGGGCTGTTTGCCTGTGTTATTGTGTTTACCACGTTGGGCTGGTTAGGCGATGTTGCTGCTCATTTAGTTGGTTATCCAGGGGGCACGTGCACCGAGCTGGTACGGATGTGAACAGCATTACCCCCCTCCCTCCCCTTGAATGAGGAGCACTCATTTAATTTCTTCGAGCCTGTTGAAAATTTGCCGATTGATGAGCCCGTGGAACATTGCCTTGTGTTCTCCCAATAGGGACTGATATTCGAAGAAAAATGAGCACCTCCCCAGTGAGCTAAAGACAATGGCACCTCCTAGGCTCCTAGGGAAAGAGTACCCCTTGGAAACTTAGGCTCATATCTATATGGACGGATCTGCCAACCACGGGGAGGGAGCAGTTGGAGGTGGTTACATATGTGTGGGACTCTATGAGGACAGCTAGAAGTAAGCGTAAAGCTGTTTTTTTTTTGGTGGATTCCCAGGCTGCAATCTATGCACTATCCTCCTGCACACCAGCAGCCAGCACCGGGGTGGCTGGAGCGTGATCCTCCGTGGCTTCTCTTGTGAGTCATGGATGGTACATGAAGTATCAGTGGATTCCTAGCCATTGTAATATTGCTGGCAATGAAAGAGCTGACCGCTTGGCCAAGGACGGATCTGCCCTTCCTCCAGTGGATGTGCCAGTGCTGCTTGAATATGTAAAATCAGCTGTGCGTGAGGAGCTCAAAGATAAGATCGCGTTGCACCACCGTCCCATGGCTGCAGAGAAGAAATGGAGAACAAAATTCCCGCAGACTTATCTAGAAAGGATTTTGTAGCGAATTTTCGATGGATCACTGGCCACGACTTCCTGCAGGAACATTTACATCACACTGGCATGAAACCTACGCCATTCTGACCCCTTTGCAACATTCCAATGGTTTATCGAGATGACAAATTGAATCGAAGGGATCGAATTGATCGTGAAATGAACGATTTTGAGGTGGAAATCAGATTCTGGGGACAGGCCCAAAGTGGGCGTGGCAAACAACTTTTTTACTCAACTGAGCATATGTGGACAGGCTGCTTTTCTCAGTTGTCATGGGAACACTTGGTCCCAGGACCTGGCTGAGCACACTAAATGAATGCAATGTGTCAAACATTTCAGGCGAAGTAAGCGGTGCCGCACGTACGATGTACGGGAAACATAGGGAAAAAAGTCCTATTATTGACTTACGACACCAGAAAAGGCTATCCCCACGTATTTTGCCATGCAGAATCCAAATTTGGGGTTGAAATCAGTTTTTGAATGGACTGTGTTCGAGAAACAGAGAATAACTTTGAAAAATTACGTAAATATAAGAATTCAGAAACTGACACTTACCGTGTAACTGTGCTTCAACAATAAGAGCAATCCAAAATTAGGGGTTAGACATTAATCATAAATGTCATCTAGTTTTGTAAATTGCTTTATTATTTACAGTAAAGAAATGAAAAACATCAGAAAAAACTAAAATAAAATATCTACTAAAATGAAATATAACTTCCACATTCTTTGAAGGTCGAAATTAAAATTAAAGTTAGAAAACACTGTAGTATGAATAGTAAGAAGGTACCTACATTTTACAAAACATAATAAAAAAAACCTCTCAATTCGTGTGAATATGTACTGAACAAGTCGAAATCCGTATAGAAATGTAAATCGTGGCTAGTCGCAGAAAATTCCAACGCTATTGTGACGGGGAATAGTTGAAGGTTAACGTGTAAAAATTACTACATTTTTAATCTTTTTGAGAATTTCACTTTCAAAGTTGACCAATGAAAATAAATTTAGAGCTTTTTTTAGGTTACTGTGCTGCAAACTTTTGGGGGGACTTTCGGGGGGAGCGTAAATGATCACAATAGCTCACTTACCTTTGCTGATTAGAGGCATGATAGAGAGGATTATACTAAATCCTTCGCGGGAGGTGTCGACAGTCAAACTATACAGGTAATTCATCACCGATGTTGAGTCGGGAAAGTTTTGTTTACAATAGCTCTGATCTTTGCTTTTCAGTTGAACGTATACGGCTCGTTCAGATTGGAAACCTTTCAAGTCAGCCTCAGGGACTGTCCTAGTTTATGGGTTTATGCTTTTTTCCCAAGGAAAATCGATCATCGATTTTTTTACTTTTTTCCAAAACCCAAAGCACTGTGTGCCGTCCCGTTGTAAACTGCGGCGGCGGTCGCAGACAGTGACTGCTAAAACACGGGTCGTCCCCCCCCCCCCCCCCCCCACGAGACGTTCGGGATCACGTGTGAGCACTCCCGTTTTCCTTCTCCAATACCCACCATCTAGGCATACCCGTTCACAGCCAACTCCGCTTTTTGCTTGCCCACACCCCTCATCTTTTACCGCCGCACTTCAACTTTTCGCCCCTTCCCAACAAAGCTATCTAGCTATTGTCTCTTAGTTCACTGCCAACAATTATAGCCCGATCTAAGGGTGCGTGTCGAAAATTAGACTCGCGATGATTTGAAGATCCTGAAGATTTGAACATTTTTTAAGCTCATAACGAAGGGTAGATGCGGTGAGTTAGTGGAAATCCATCTTCAAAAACGACATGTATCAGAAGAAATAGTCTTTATTTCCACGAGAATTACTTACACTTGTAGACCGGTTTCGGATGTTAAACAATACAATCAATACAACATACATCATTCTGTGTCAGTATGTTGTATTGATTGTATTGTTTAACATCCGAAACCGGTCACAAGTGTAAGTAATTCTCGTGGAAATAAAGACTAGTTCTTCTGATACATCTCGTTTTTTTAAGCTCCCTTCAAATATCGCGGTAATTTACAAAAAAAATCCTTCCCAAATCTAACTCATGCTCTACAGATCTTGCATGAACCCTTTTCCAAATCAAATTAATCGTTTTCCAAAGCAAATGAATCATTTTGCCAAATTAAGCCAAATGCGAGGAAACTAAAAAAATTATCAGTTCCAGTCTTGAGAAACAATGCAACAGTTAGAGGAAAACTCACTATATTATAATATACAAAATAAATTCAAAATAGAATCGATGTTTTGAAAGATAAACTATCACAATAACAATTTTGACACATAAATCCAGTATTGGTATTTGACTCGAAAATATTGTAAAAACTATATTTCGCCTACCTTCCAAAAAACTTTTCAGTGTAAACAACGCTATGAATGATTAACAAACTGGAGTGCGGGTGGAAAACGGGAGTGCTCACACGTGATCCCGAACGTCTCGTCCCCCCCCCCCCCCCGTTCTTCGGAACAATCATGGCGCGGCTACCGCCCAAAACTATAGAGCATGTTGGGCGGTAGGACGGTCGCCTCCACGCGGTAAAACCGTCCCGCGGATGTGTGGCCGACGTTCTGCGGTTTCCATTTGATTCCGTGTGTTTTCCCCATGTCATCCGATCGACGGTAAAATCGTTGTAACACCACAGGATAGTGTCAGCGGGGATAAAATCGCTATGTGTAGCTGGGCCTCTCAGTAGGTAGTTCAGTTTCCTCGTAGTCTTCCCGTACGTCCGCTCTTCTCGTAGTCTTCCTGGTTTGTTTTCCCAGGTTTCTTGCACCACTTGTCTAGTATTTTCACTATTTCAGAGTCAAAAGGCAGACGATTCAGTTTCTCTATTCAAAGTTAAGAAGAATAGGGACCTCAAAAAGCATACGGAAACTCAGGGCGTTACGTCAAAACTCGAAATATCACATGTGTTCCGTGTTGTAAAAACTCAAAACGTAAAAATGAAGTTAGTTAACTAAAAAATATATCGAAACTCTTCGCTCTCCGCGACAGTTGGGCCCAGGGCCTGGTCAGGACGCTCTGGCCAGACTATGATTGCGTGAGCCACATTCATCCTCGGATGTTCATCTGTATTTTCATGATTTTCATGATCTGTATTTTCATGATTTCCATCACTCCTTGAGACAACTAGGTGCCTATTTGTCAAGGAGCTTCTAATTTATTGCAGAACGCCTTGGTGATCCCTCAACATCGGTGCAGTACAACTATTGCTCGTTCCTTTGAACTGTCTGGGGCAAGTGTTTGGAATGCCCCCACTGTTTCTACCAGGTCTGTGTTCACTCTGGGGTCCTTCTTTGGCAGCTGTTCGTAATAAATCATTGTTTAATTTTCAATGCAACTCACCACTCAATTTCAGTACACCATGTCTAGAAACTTCTTTAATGAAAACTCACCAATTGAATGCAAACCTTTTTATGTGTCACTCCAGACAACTCTGCGGAAAAAAGAAAAAAACGCTGCAAAGTCCTTGTCGCATGGGTTTATTATTCTACTGGACATACCTACAGAAATGTTGGCTGTTCATTTATTGTTTCTTTCATGTACGATTATTGGCATGACTATTTTTGATGGTTTCCACCAATTTTGGCCCCCAACCACACGAATTAGGCGCGGCTTTTTTGTAACAGATTATTTTTTATCATTGTAGTACCATTTAATTGTCTTGATTCACCTGTTGATACTACTTCTAGTGTTATTATACAAATGCATGGTGATTTCAGACAATTTCCCATATTTTTGACTCACAAAAATGAATGTCGGGAGCTTAACCTTCGTTACAACCTCAATTCTTCACTCTTTGGTCAAAATCAACCAAATATTCGGTCTTCTCGCCCCAAAAATCATGGAAAACGATACCTCGCAAAACCCTTATTTTACACCCATTTTTCTCCCATAACACCCCTGGGTGTATGCCGATCGGGTTGCCGAGTTTCAGTGCACAACTAGGACCCAAATGTGTTCCCGAACTGTGTGCGGAAAAACGACGATTTTAGACCAAAATTTAACGTAAATTTAAGGCTGAAACTTCCTTAGAACCTCAAATTTCCACTCTTTGGTCAAAATCGACTTCATATTCAGTCTTCTCGTCCCCAAAACATGGGAAACGATACCTCAATAGCTCATGTTAGTAACATATTACTAAAACACAAAAAGTACCTAAGTACTTTTATACCAATTTTCACTCGACACCCCTGGGTATATTCCGATCTGGCTGCAAAGTTTCGGGACACAACTAGGGCCCAAATGGAGCATGCGTGCGAAAGAACGAATTTTTTAGACCAAAAATGAAGCCGGTACACGTGATACGGCGGACGGACATTCCATTTTGGTTCATTATTCTGTGAATAATACACCTATGTAATCGCGTATGTCGAATAGAATAATAAACCCATGTGACAAGGACTTTGAAGCGTTTTTGTGTTTTAGTTACATGTTAGTAACATGAGCTTTTGAGGTATCGTTTTCCATATGAAGTCGATTTTGACCAACGAGTGGAAAATTGAGGTTCTAAGGAAGTTTCAGCCTTAAATTTGCGTTAAATTTTTTTTTCTGAAATCGTCGTTTTTCCTTACACAGTTTGGGTCCCCATTTGTGAACACATTTGGCTCCTAGTTGTGCTCCGAAATACGGCAGCCCGATCAATACACCCAGGGGTGATATGGGAGAAAAATTAGTGTAAAAATAAGGGTTTTCGAGGAATTTTTGAGGTTTTAGTGAACATGAGCTTGTGAAGTACCGTTTTCCATGTGTTTTAGGGCGAGAAGACCTAATATTTGGTTGATTTTCACCAAAGAGTGAAGAATTGAGGTTGTAACGAAGGTTAAGCTCCCGAAATTCATTTTTTATGAGTCAAAAACATGGGAAATTGTCTGAAATCACCATACATTTGTATAATAACACTAGAAGTTGTATGAACAGGTGAATCAAGACAATTAAGTGGCACTATCAATGATCAAAAATAATTTGTTGAAAGGAAAAGCCGAGCCTAATTCGTGTTTTTGGGGACCAAAACTGGTGGAAACCATCAAAAATAGCCATTTCAATAACTGCACATGAAAGAAACAATAAATGAGCTGCCAAAATTTCTGTACGTATGTCCAATAGAATAATAAACACATGTGACATGGAGTTTGCAGCGTTTTGGAATCTACGAACTTTGAAACGTAAAAGAAAAAATTTTGAGGGGTGTTATAAAAATGTTTTGCTGAGCGATTACATAGGTGTATTATTCACAGAATAATAACCGAAAATGCAATTTCCGTCCGCCGTACGCCGTATCACGTGTACCGGCTTCATTTTTGATCTAAAAATTCGTTCTTTCGCACAAATGCTCCATTTGGGCCCTAGTTGTGTCCCGAAACTTTGCAGCCCGATCGAAATATACCCAGGGGTGTTATGAGTGAAAATGTGTGTAAAAATAGGTAGGTACTTTTTGTGTTTTAGTAACATGAGCGTTTGAGGTATCGTTTTCCATTTTTTTTTTGGGACAAGAAGACCGAATATGAAGTCAATTTTGACCAAAGAGTGGAAAATTGAGGTTCTACAAATGGTTCTGCTCTCATAATCGATTTTTTTAATGAGTCAAAAACCTGGGAAATTGTCTGAAATCACCATCAATTTGTATAGTAGGTAACACTAGAAAAAGTGTCAACAGGTGAATCAAAACAATTAAATGGCACTACCGGTGATCAAAGATAATTTGAGAAAAAAAGAGCGTACCCAATTCGTGTTTTGGGGGCCAAAATTGGTGGAAACAATCAGAAATAGCTATTTGAATTATTTCACATGAAAGAAACAATAAATGAACTGCCAACATTTCTTTAGGTATGTCGATAGAATAATAAACCCATGTGACAAGGACTTTGTAGGGTTTTGGAATAGGTAGGTACAAAACGTTAGTTACATTTGAGTTTGTGTGGGTCAAAAATCGGTGACAGATTTGGAAAAATGACCTAAAATTGTTAAAAACGTTTAATAAAAGAAGAAGAAAAAACGCTGCATCCTTGTCACATGGATTCATTATTCTATTGGACACATCTACAGAAATGTTGGCTGTTCATTTATTGTTTCTTTCATGTGCTATAATTTAAATAGCTATTTCTGATGGTTTCCACCATTTTTTGCCCCCAAAACACAAATTAGGTACGCTCCTTTTTTTTCTCTCTCAAATTATCTTTGATCATTGGTAGTGCCATTTAATCGTCTTGATCCCCGTGTTATTATACAAATTGATGGTGATTTCAGCCGATTTGACTTTGAATCAATTTTGGGAGCTGAACATTTGGTAGAACCTCAATTTTCCACTCTTTGGTCAAAATCGACTTCATACTCGGTCTTCTCGTCCCCATAAACATGGAAAACGATACCTCAAAAGCTCATGTTACTAACATATTACTAAAACACAAAAAGTACCTACTTTTATACCAATTTTCACTCGACACCCCTGGGTATATTCCGATCGGGCTGCAAAGTTTCGGGACACAACTAGGGCCCAAATGGAGCATGTGTGCGAAAGAACGAATTTTTTAGACCGAAAATGAAGCCGGTACACGTGATAAGGCGTACGGCGGACGGACATTGCATTTTTGGAATCTACGCACCTTGAAACGGAGAAGAAAAAATTTTGAGGGGGTGTTATAAAAATTTTTTGCTGAGCGAATACATAGGTGTATTATTCACAGAATAATAAACCAGTAATAAAGTTCTGAAGAGAAATTGTTGGTGTGGAGTGAAAAAATATTCAGTCCCTGCAGGGTTTTCGATCTCCAGAACTTTAGCATTTCAGCTAAACTACGCAATATCGCCCAGCTAGCCGGACGACCAATGATGTGCGCTCTCAAAACACCTTGATGCCTGCATACAACCTGCTCTTTACGGCAAAATATATACCAAATTTTATGGCAACATGGCATTGCTCCCGATTGTCTCAAAAATTCAGAAAAAATCCAACTATTTAAAAATGCGAGAAAACCCACACCTCAAAATACAATTTTCCGAGATAGGGATACTCTGGACGTTTCACCACCTATTTTTCACCCCTTAGATTTGAGTGACAGTAGCGCCGAGCTTCGAGGACCAAGGAGAAACCCAAACGGGACCCATATACATGGGAACTAAGGAACAACGCTGCAAAGTCCTTGTCACATGGGTTTATTATTC
Organism: Leptopterna dolabrata; assembly: GCA_954871275.1. Taxonomy (NCBI): domain Eukaryota; kingdom Metazoa; phylum Arthropoda; class Insecta; order Hemiptera; family Miridae; genus Leptopterna; species Leptopterna dolabrata. The sequence goes on along the minus strand of OX940974.1, from coordinate 35,139,168 downwards.
TAATGGACATACCTACAGAAATGCTGGCTGTTCATTTATTGTTACTGTGATGAATTTAGAATTTTCATCACGGCGGTGTGGAAGGAAGGTGAGTGAGTGAATTTAGGTAAAGGAGGAAAAGTCGCAGGCGGCTGTAGTCAACCGAACATCTACGACTTTGGAGGAGAGAGAGGTGGATGAGGGAATTTCACCTAGGCGGCTGTAGTCAACCGTTCATCTAGGTGAAGGAGAGGAAAGGAGAGGTCCCTTGTCTAGGCGGCTGTATTCAACCGATCATCTAGACAAGGAGGAGGAGAGAGGAGGTGAAATTCTCAGGCGGCTGTAGTCAACCGATCATCTGAGAGGGAAGGTAAGAGAGAGAAGAGAGAGCTGGTTAGAGGAAGTGTCGAATGAAGCTTGAGCGCCAGGATCCGGGGTTTTATAGTACTTGGGGGCCTCTCCCTCCAGCTCCTTGCAGGGAGCTGGTAGTGGGGCCCCAGGTTGAGTAACCCTGGGTTCTGTCGCCTGTCCCCACTCATATCTTTATTTACGGAGCTTTAGTTTGGCGTTTGGATATTGGTGAGAACTTAATATGATAGGAGTGTTCCCGGGAGGGACTCACGACAGAGGTCCCCCCAGTTTGAACCAATATTGGTGCTGAAGGCGCAAGATGACAGGAGCTGAGGGCTACGGCAAACAAGAGGTGGTCGCTGAAGGCGCAAGGTGACAGGAGCTGAGGGCTACGGCAAACAAGAGGTGGTGCTGAAGGCGCAAGGTGACAGGAGCTGAGGGCCGATGCAAACAAGTGTGTGAGCTGAAGGCGGATCTTAAGTCTAAGAGTAACACGGTAGTATAAGAGAGTAGTATAACATGGTAGTATAAGGCGGATCTTAAGTCTAGGGGTAACATAGTAGTATAAGAGAGGATTAAGATGGTAGTATGAGAGAGGATTAACATGGTAAGTATATAACATGGTGATAAGTTACAGGGGGTATTTACAAAAGATGAGTATTTACATGGAGTATGATATATGACAGAGAGGATTAACATGGTATTTACAAAAGATGAGTATTTACATGGAGTATGGGCAAAAGATGAAGGAGTAGTGATGAGTTGATGGATATGTACAAAGTTTGGTCAAGATCCGTAAACATTTGGCGTTTACGGAAGTGATCGGCAAGGGCGAGATGAGGATGATTGACAATATTTACAAGAATTACAGCGGTTACAATATTTACAAGAATTACAGGATTTATAATATTTGCGATATTTACAACATCCGTGCAAATGTAGGGGAGAAATTGGAACGGGGTGTTGGAAAACCGCCGATTCCTGGGTGTGTGTTGGGTGTGGTGAGTGACAGTGTGTGTGTGAGTGTGGTGTGTGGGGGGTGGCGGTTGCTCCGAGCTCGTGGCGAGGCGGGCACGGCGGAGCTCCGAGTTCCGGTACAGTGCGAGTGGATTAAGAAGACACTAGCACTGTTCCGGAATCTCAAGGCCCCGCCGTGATTGCTCAGAGCGGGGCGGGGGATTTGGCCGCCGGGACGTGGGGAATGTGGGGAGCTCCCTCCGTCCGTTTCGCCGCCCGGGCCGTTTCGCCCCGGCGGAGGCTATTTTGGATATCCCCGGCGATGGAGGGGGGGGAGGTGTTGTTTGAAGGGGAGAAGGAGAGATGGGGGGGTCGAAAATCGAGAATGGGGGGGGCGTTAAAATTGGGGGGTCGGAATTTTCGGGGGGGTCGGTGATTTGAACGGGGGGTGGGGGGTTGAAATTTATGGGGGGAATGATGATTTGAACGGGGGGTGGGGGGGGCATGAGTTCCGCGAGGCGGAACTCGCGAAGGATGGAGGTCATCAAAGGGTCTGTGGGGGAGTAGGGAGGGTGTACCCCCGTGGCTTGGGCTGTGCGAAATTCGCGCAGAATTTTCCACTGGGGGTACTTCCATCGCCGGGGCCGGGGAGGTAGTCCGGAGATCCTTTGCGGGACGAACGAAAGCGGTGTAGTCGGCCCGGGCGAAGGGGGTAGGGGGGAGAGCGGGTCCGGGACGAAAACGTCCCGGAGAATCGCCGCCATTTCCGGATCCGAATCGAAATCCGGAAACGGCGACGGAGGTGACTGGTGCATTGGGAAGAGGTGCGACATCGCGAACGGACGGTGGGAGACTGATAGTGTTAGGGGTTTGGGTTAGCACAGGTGCGGGTTTACACCTGGCTAACGGGACTGTATGTGGTTTGCCGTCAATTAACAGGGTTGCGGTGGTGTGTGTTGTGCGAATGACTTGAAAGGGCCCGGCATAAAGTGGTTGGAAAGTTTTATGGATGCCGGGCTCTTTCAGGTACATGTGTGTAGTGGTGAAAAATCGTTTGGGATAAGTGGTGTCGTTTGTCGGTGTTGTTGAGTGTAGCGGTTCCCTGTTAATTGACGGTGTGTGGTTTGGGGTGAAAATGTCGGCCGGTAAACGTAGTGGGTCTTTAAATGCATTTTGCGCGGGGCTAGTCTGGTCTGATGGACGGGCGGATGTTCGAAGGCTGAGCAAAATGTAGGGAAGGGATTTTGTCCAGGAAGGGGAATTGGTTGATGTAGAAATGGCCTGTTTTAGGACCGAGTGCCACCGCTCTATTTTCCCGTTGGATTGGGGATGGTATGGGGTAGTGTGGATTTTTTGGATGCCGAGGGAACGTAGTAAATCGGAAAAGTGGGCGGATGTGAACTGCCTCCCTTGATCGACCGTGATTGTGCGCGGACAACCGTAACGGCTAACCCATTGAGCGAGGAAAGCCGTCGCGACGGCGTCCGCGGTGATGTGGGCGAGCGGGATACACTCTACCCAGTTGGTGGCACGGTCGATCATCGTGAGGCAGTATTTCTTCCCCTCGGATGGGGGAAGGGGGCCCACTAAGTCCAGATGTACGTGTTCCCACGGGAGGGAGTCGGGAATGGTTTGAGGGGGGACATGGGGGTGGGCCGAGACCTTAAACCGCTGGCACTTCTGGCACCCCAGAACCCAGTTACGAATATCTGTATTCATGTGGGGCCAGAAGTACCGCGTCCTGATGAGGTCCCGGCTCGCCCGAATGCCAGGATGGTGAAGAGAATGGTAATGGAGGAACAACTGCCGCCTCAACTCTGGTGGGACGTAAGGGCGCGGTGAATCGGCCGTCACGTCGCACCAGAGGTCGAGGGGAGGCAGTTGTTCCAATTTGGATGCGGAAATAAGGTTGGAAAGGGCGGGGTCAGAGGTTGGATCTTGTTTGGTTTTGAGGGAGTGTGGGGAGGGAAATGGCAGCAACTCCGCCACCGGCGCGGGGGTAGGGGTGGGTCGGGAGAGCGCGTCCGCCACGCAGTTGTCAGCCCCCGGCAAGTATCGGATATCGGACGTGAACTGTCCGATAAACTCGAGTTGCCGGAGGCGACGCGGGGAGGCGGACTTGCGGTTCTGAAGGAGGGCGTGGGTGAGGGGCTTGTGATCGGTGACGACAGAGAACTGCCTGCCCTCCACGAAGTCACGAAAGTGCTTGATGGCTTCGTGGATGGCGAGGAGTTCTCTGTCGAACGTGGAGTAATTTTTCTGGGTGGGGGATAGTGTTTTAGAGAAGAAACCTAGGGGTTGGGGGGGTGGCGCCGGTGTGTTGATGGAGCACTGCCCCGATGGCCCAATCGGACGCATCGGTGGTGATGGATAGGGGGGCGTGGGGATCGGGATGGGCCAATAGAGCGGCGTCTACTAGGTCCTGTTTGCAAATTTTGAAGGCGGAGATGAGTTGGGGGGTCCAGGTGATGGGGCGGTTGTCATTTTTTTTGGAGGGTTGGGGGATGGCGTGTATGAGTGGTTGTTGATGTTGTGCTGCGTGTTTTATGTGTCTGCGGTAAAAGTTTAACATACCCAGGAAGCGGCGGAGTTCCGTCACCGTGCGGGGCTGCGGGAAGTCACTAATTGCGTGGACCTTGTCCGAGAGGGGTTTGATGCCCTCGGACGAAACTTGGTGGCCGAGGCAGCGGACGGAGGGTTGGCCGAGAACGCATTTGTCCGTGTTTATGAGGAGGCCCTCGGTGGAGAAGATGTCGAGGATCTGTCGGAGATGGCTGAGGTGTTCTTCCGGCGTCCTGGAGGCCACCAGAACGTCGTCTAGGAAGCAGAAGACGAACGGTAGGCCTCGCAGGATGCTGTCCATATAGCGCTGCCACGTCTGTGCAGCGTTTCTCAACCCGAAGCCCATTTTCACGTATTCGAATAGTCCGAATGGGGTAATGATGGCGGTCTTTTGGACGTCGGGTGGGTGGATGTTAATGTGGTGGAATGCTCGTGAAATGTCGAGGGTGGAGAAAATAGTAGTACCGTGCAGATGTGATGAAAAATCCCGTAGGTGGGGAACGTTGTACAGGTCCGGAGTGGTTTTCGTGTTGAGGCGCCGGTAGTCCCCGCAGGGGCGGATATCCCCATTGGGCTTCTGCACGATGTGGAGTGGAGAAGCCCAAGGGGATTTTGAGGGGCGGACGATACCGTCGGCTATGAGCTTGTTAAAATGTTGACGAACTTTTGAGAGTTGAAGGGGGTGGAGACGGCGGGCCTTAGCTGTGATGGGGGGGCCGGAAGTCTCAATATGATGTTGGACGGTGGAGATGTGGGCAGAGGGGCGGCGCTGGGGGCGGTAGTCGAGGAGGAGGCGTTCAAATTGTGTGGGGGGGTGGTTGATGGCATGTATAAACCCGGGAATGGGTTGTTTTGTAGCGGGGTCTATCAGGCGCGCATTCCGGACATCGACCTGGAGACCGAAATATGCAAGGAAATCGGCCCCCAGGATCGCCTTCTCCACGTCCGCCACGGTAAAGTCCCACTCGTACGCGAGTCCGCTCATGTGAACCGAGGAGCGGTACGTCCCGTACGAGGGGATGGTGGTACCGTTGGCGGCGTAGAGAAGCTGCCGGTAACAGCGCGCCTGACGACGGAGGATGTTATTGGGGAATATAGACAGCGCCGCCCCCGTGTCCACCAAGAAAGGTACATTCGTTTTCTTGCAGCGCAAGAAAAGTCGCTGGTGGGTAGGCAGGGCGTTTTGCAGGATTGCGGAGGTGGGTATTTGCGCCGGCGTCGGCTGGTCCGCTTCGAAGGAGACGCGGGGTGGTTTCTTGCCGTTCCGGAGGGGGGGGACGGTAGTGGCGGCGTGAGTGGTGGCCGGAGGGGGTTGTGCCCTGGAGGCGGGCGTGGAGGTTCCGTTCCGTGGTGGGGAAACGGTCGCGGCGGCGTGAGTGGCGGCCGGAAGGTTGTCTGCCCTGTTGGCGGGCGTGGAGGGGCCGTTCCGGGGTGGGGGGACGGTAGCGGCGGCGCGAGTGGCGGCCGGAAGGTTGGTTGCCCTGGTGGCGGGCGGGGAGGGGTTGTTCCGTTGGTGGTGGGGTGAGGCGTAGGAGGGGTAGCGGGGCTTGGTGGTGGCGGTGTGAATGCGGGCGGGGGGGTACGGTCATGGTCCCCCCCCGTGTTGGCGAGGAGGGGGGCCCGCCGGGTTTACCGGCGGGCGTCCGCGTTTCCCTGCTTGGAGGGGAAGGAGCAGGGGGGCTGACACTTGCGGGCCTCCCCACCGAAGTTCACGTGGTAGAAACACCGGTGGGGGGGGTCCGCGGGGAGGTAGTCAGTCTTGGTGGGGCGTCTCGTAGTGGAGGGGGGTGCGGTCGTTGGGGACTTTCCCCTACGTAGCTCACGGGGAGGGGTGGTGCGTCGCTCCGGCGAGCACTGGCGTCGGCGGTCGGCGGAGGGGTAGCGCCGGCGATCAGTGGAAGTGGGCCTGCGTCTGTCGAGGGAGGGGGTCCGGCTGCGACCCCGGGAGGCGGTGCGGTCACGCAGAGGTGGGGGATGACGGGGTGCGTGTACTTCGCCGACGCTGGCGGCTGCGGCTAAGTCGTGGACGGTGTCCGCGAGTCGCAGAAGGGGCTCATCGGGACCGTCTAGGTGGCTGGCGAGGGCCATCTGTATGGGGTGGGGGAGAGCGCGCAACCAGAAAGTACGTGCGATGTCGGCCGTCATAATGTCGTGCAGCTGGTGCCGCAGCCGTCGGTAGAGGTGGGATGGCTTCTGGTCGCCGAGGTGTTGAGGTTGGGAGAGGGCGGCGACTCGGGCGATTTTTGACGGCTGGTAGGTGTTGATGAGGCGGCTGCGGAGGTCGTCGTACGCAGCGGCGGCGTCGGGGGAGATATCGGAAGTCTGCAGTAGGATCTCGTAGGGCAGTAACGAAATGATCCGGGAATATCGAGTTTTCTGGCTGCGGATGTTGGCGGCCGAAAACGCTGCGTCCACTTGGAAAAACCAAAGCGCCGGGTCGTGCGTGTAGAAGGGGGGCAGCGACAGAGGGAACGCTGCGGATGCCGTCATGACGTCGGCGGCGGCTGCGGCCGTAGCGGCGGCGGTGGTGGCGGTGGCTGCTGCGGATGCGGAGGAGCCGGGTGGGGAGAGGGTGGAGAAGGGGTTGTCGGCTGCGGCCGTTGCGTCAGTTGTCGCAGCGGCGGGCGGCTGCAGCAGGGACGGCCGGAGGAGCGGCGGCGTCGGAGAGTTCGGGTCCATGTCTGTAACTAAAATTCAAAAATTTGAGGTGGTTTTGAATTTTGAAATTCGCAATCGGCGGGAGCGGAGGTGCGTTGAGTTGAGAGTTGAGTGGTGAGGTTGGGCCAAGAATTGCGAATTTACACTGACTGTTGAAATTTGAATTTAAAATTTGGGACACCGAACTAGACTGGGGCGACACATGAGGTGGGAAGGTGGGAAGGAAAAAGGTTGAGTGAACGTCGGGTTCACCACTGTGATGAATTTAGAATTTTCATCACGGCGGTGTGGAAGGAAGGTGAGTGAGTGAATTTAGGTAAAGGAGGAAAAGTCGCAGGCGGCTGTAGTCAACCGAACATCTACGACTTTGGAGGAGAGAGAGGTGGATGAGGGAATTTCACCTAGGCGGCTGTAGTCAACCGTTCATCTAGGTGAAGGAGAGGAAAGGAGAGGTCCCTTGTCTAGGCGGCTGTATTCAACCGATCATCTAGACAAGGAGGAGGAGAGAGGAGGTGAAATTCTCAGGCGGCTGTAGTCAACCGATCATCTGAGAGGGAAGGTAAGAGAGAGAAGAGAGAGCTGGTTAGAGGAAGTGTCGAATGAAGCTTGAGCGCCAGGATCCGGGGTTTTATAGTACTTGGGGGCCTCTCCCTCCAGCTCCTTGCAGGGAGCTGGTAGTGGGGCCCCAGGTTGAGTAACCCTGGGTTCTGTCGCCTGTCCCCACTCATATCTTTATTTACGGAGCTTTAGTTTGGCGTTTGGATATTGGTGAGAACTTAATATGATAGGAGTGTTCCCGGGAGGGACTCACGACAGTTACTTTCATGTAAAATAATTGAAATAGCTATTTCTGGTGGTTTCCACCAATTTTGGCCCCTAAAACTTCAATCAGGTACGCTCCTTTTTTTTCAAATTATCTTTGATCATTGGTAGTGCCCTGTCGTCTTGATCCACGTGTTGGAACTTTTCCTAGTGCTATTCTAAAAATTGATGGTGATTTCAGACGATTTCCCAGGTTTTTGACTCATAAAAAATCAAATTTGGGAGCTGAACATCTGGTACAACCTCAATTTTCCACTCCTTGGTGCCCCGAAACTTTTCAGCCCGATCGGAATATACCCAGGGGTGTTATGAGTGAAAATGTGTGTAAAAATAGGTACTTTTTGCGTTTTAGCAACATGTTAGTAACATAAGCTTTTGAGGTATCATTTTCCATGTTTTTGGGGACGAGAAGACCGAATATGAAGTCGATTTTGACCAAAGAGAGGAAAATTGAGGTTCTAACAAATGTTCAGCTCCCAAAATTGATTTTTTATGAGAGAAAAACCTGGGAAATCGTCTGAAATCACCATCAATTTGTATAATAACACTGGAAAAAGTGTCAACACGTGGATCAAGACGATTAAACGGCACTACCAATTATCAAAGATAGTTATTTAAAAAAAAAAAAAAGGAGCGTACCTAATTTTTGTTTTAGGGGCCAAAATTAATGGAAACCATCAGAAATAGCTATTTCGATTATTACGCATAAAAGAAACAATAAATGAACAGCCAACATTTCCGTAGGTATGTCCAGGAGAATAATAAACCCATGTGACAAGGACTTTGCAGCGTTTTTGGAATCTACGCACGTTGAAACGGAAAAGACAAAATTTTGAGGGGGTGTTATAAAAATTTTTTGCGTATTATTCACAGAATAATAAACCAAAAGCCGTTGGACGGCGCACGGCGGAGTTCGATATTGGTATTCTACGTCCCTTGAAACGTAAACCATCAAATTTTGAGGGGGGGGGGGGTTGAAACATTTTTTTTGGTCAAGGTCGATTCCAAAGGTTTATTATTGAAAATAATAAACCAAAATAAAAACAGAAGTCACAGGTACTCCTCATGGTTCAGAAAGCGTAGAAATGCAAAAAGCAAGTGAAAATTTTGATTTTGTACGAAAATTTTTTAAAACTTTTTGAACAAATATAAGGCGTAGTGAGTAGGCAAGATAGTACCTACTGATACTACTTCTTAAACGTAGATATTCATTGGATATGAAATCACTGTGCGATGGGACTGGGACATAGAGGGGACCGGGAAAACTTGGCAGTATTATGATCAAGAGGCAAAGAGGGATTTTAGTCACGTTGTAGTGGGCACACTGTTGAAGTCCCAAACGCTGGTGACTCCAGCTGATGTTTAATTTCTTGTTTTGGCTCAAATACAAAATTGTTTACTTATAAAATATATCAACATACTCATAGAATACCTAGGCTCATTAATAATTAGGTTTAATTACTACAAAACCCTTGTTATTGCGGAATGGAACCGTTCAGGGAGCCATCTCTACAACTGAGGTGGCATTGACTGTGTCTGCCTGCCAAGGCCACATGTGTCCCCCTGCCTCATTGGTTGATGATTCAAGAGATCCCCTAACACGGACCAATCGGAGTTCTCCATACAGATTTTCTAGTTACCTAATCGCACGATATCTGTTGAGTTGTTCCCTACTCAGAACTCAGTCTTTCTCCAACCTTCTGACTCTGTTTCATTTCATTTTGACTCCGGTCACACCTCGTTCGCTAGCCGCACCCCTTCTCATAACTTCCAACAGAATGGCAGACGAAAGCCCAATCTACGGACCCTTTTTCGGAGTCATGGGCGCCGCCTCAGCAATGATTTTCAGTGGTAAATATTCTCGTACTATTTGTCGCATGTTACTCGTTCTATTTTCAACCCACTGTCCCCCTCTTCTTCTTGTGCTGGTCGCATAAGTGACAACTTAGGGTATTCATTCAAATAAACATAGTATTGTCTTTTCTAATAAACATTACAGTGTTTATCCTTGCAATTTCATTGGCTTTATCAAATCACAATTCATGTTTAGCTGTATTGATTTTTCAAATGTGCTGGTTGACCTCATGCCGACTCGTTTCTCCTCGAAATACTTGCGCACATCACCTCACTATGAGCCTATTTATCAGTCTGGCCAGATACCAAATTTATCTCAGTATCGGATTTCTTAGGAAATTGTTCATATTTGTTTTTCTAATAGTTTCTGGGAAGTAATGGCCATGTCATGTTTCTGTGTTGATGAAACTCCACTTAGTTCTGTGTCCTGTACACTGGGTATTTGAAGAACGTGCCTAATTTACGTCGCTTCCAACATTGCACCAATCTTTCACGTCCAATTTGTTGATGCAAAGACGTTACCTACTCCACTCTGGTATCACTTCTTCTACTCTCCAAGCCCAATTGACTGAGCACCGTCGGCAACTTGATGGCTCACTAACCTTTTTCTCATTCCCCCGATCACTTACCATCGATGACAGCTCTCGAAACGTGATGTTAAACGTAATAAAACTAAGATGCTCATCACATTGTTATGTTGAAACCGCCTACAAACAACAGTTTGACATATGGAGGCTACGCCCACTTTTGGGTACCGCATGCTCTCCTCCCCGGAGGTGTCTTTCAACCTGTTTACTTTAGTTGATCTCCGTGTTATATCCCATTTTAATCAATAATATATAGAATACAAACTATGTTTTGATGTATTTGTAATGAAAAGGTCGTTGCGTAACGGTGTTCCCTTGTCACCTACACCTAACATGTCATGGGGCAGAAAATACTTCATATTTTATCTGATTCAAGTATGATTCTTGCACGACGTTCATATTAATTTCTGCGCCGATTATTACTGAACATTCTAATTGTGGTAACAATAAAATTGAAGCAGTTCTAAGGGTTTGTCTTGATCGAGAGATAAGTAGTATACCTACCACCTATACTTGATATTCTTCTTCTTTACTTGGTCCTAATATTATTATGCAATAATAGCCCGACAGTTCTTATTAATTATCGGTTCATCAGCTATCTGTGTAAACGTGTATTTTGTGGGAATGAAAACTACCAGTTGCCTGGGATACAGCGAGCGCGCGTTGAAAAGTGGGCGTATCCTCTTTCGAGTCACATGTTAGCCCTGCGGGACTCGGCACCAATCCTCTTGACTTACCTTTCTAGGTACAATTGTTGACTATCAAAGCTTTGCTTCACCTTTGATGTTAACAAAAGAATTATATAATTTCAATTTTATTATATTGAAGGTTCTGACAATGAGTTAGCAGAACATCCCAAGTATTACTTATTGTGTATGACACATTTTAACACTTGATGAATGTAGGACATTACTTGGTTATCTACTTAAGGTTTTGATTTTTCTTAATTTTCTCATGACTGGCGATGTGTAATAAGTATGTTGCGTTTCGCATGTCGAGCTTTGTACAAATATACTGATACCTTAAAGCTAATGAGGACTAGGCTACATGCATACTGTCATTCCAAATCGTATATCCACAAGTAGTGTGCCATGCTAGTTTTGAAGTTCTTACTATTTCTCCTGGCAATGATGGAGCCAGTTCTCACACTTCTGATGGATTGTGTAAGTGAAGCGATATGCTGGACTAGGTTTTCTTAGTTGACTGTCTAACTCAATGAGTGCCGTGACATGAGCCAGGACCATCAAGACTCCTCGCATTCCCATGCGGAAATGCTCCAATGCGGAAATTCTTAGTAGCTATTAATGTGTCACGATCATGGGGAATGATGTACGAGTAAATGGAAGAAATTTCTATTTACGTATAATTTTAGATAAAATAAAAGCTGTGTGGAGTGTTGTTGGCTATCGTCATTGTCATTTTGGAGTATGCAGCATTGGGGGCCTGGCATCGGGAACCGTCAAGGTGGGCGGGCCCGGGGCCGAGCGGTGCTGAGCCGGTGGGTGGGGCCTCCTCTCAACATTTTTTGGTTAATTATTTTCAGTAATAAACCTATGGTGGAATCGACGGTGAAAAAAAAAAAAAAAAAATCAACTTCAACATTTCGTGGTTTACGTTTCAAGGGCGTAGAATACGAATATGGAATAAAAATATTTCGGGCCGTCCGACTTACACCGCGCCGTCCACGGCTTCGCGACACCTATGTATTCGCTCAGCAAAAATTTTTATAGCACTCCCTCAAAATTTTTTCTTTTACGTTTCATGGTGCGTAGATTCCAAAAACGCTGCAGAGTCCTTGTCACATGGGTTTATTATTCTGTTGGACATACCTACAGAAATGCTGGAAATACTTTTTTTGTTTCTGTCATATGCAATAATGAAATAGCCATTTTTGATGGTTTCCACCAATTTTGGCCCCCCAAAAAATAATAATAATTATTGATAGTGCCATTTAATTGTCTTGATTCACCTGTTGATACTATGTACTTCGAGTGTTATTATACAAGTTATGGTGATTTCAGAAAATTTCCCAGGTTTTTGAATCATGAAAATTCAATTTTGGGAGCTGAACCTTTGGTAGAACCTCAATTTTCCACTCTGGTCAAAATCGACTTCATATTCGGTCTTCTCGCCCTAAAAAACATGGAAAACGATACCTCACAAGGCCATGTTCACTAAAACCTCAAAAACCCTATTTTTACACCCATTTTTCACCTGTAACACCCCTGGCTGTATTCCGATCAGGCTGCCGAGCTTCGGAGCATAACTAGGATGCAGATGAATTCTTGAATTCCCAAATGGGGACCCAAATTGTGTGCGGAAGAACGGCGATTTTGGACCAAAACTTAACGTAAATTTTAGGTTGAAACTTCGTTAGAACCTCAATTTCCCACTCCTTGGTCACAATCGACTTCATGTCAGGTTTCCTCTTCCTAAAAACATGGAAAAGCTATACAAGTTCATACTATTCAAACACCAGAAAACCCCATTTTTACCATCATTTTTCACCCATAACACCCTTGGGTATATTCCGATTGGGCTGCAAAGTTTCGAGACACAACTAGGGCCCAAATTGAGCCTGTTTGCGGACGAACTATTTTTTAGACCGTAATTAGAGTAGATGTGCATGATACGGCGGACGAAAGACGGACATTGCATTTTTGGAATCTACGCGCCTTGAAACGTAAAAGGAAACCATTGTGAGGGGCTGTTATAGAAAATTTTTGCTGAGCGATTACATAGGTGTAATATTCACTGAATAATGAACCAAAATGCAATGTCCGTCCGCCGTACGCCCTATCGCATATCTACTCCAAAAGTTGAAAATTGAGGTTGTAACGAGTTATTAGCCTTAAAATTACTTTTAATTTTGGTCTGTAATCATCGTTCTTCCGCACACGGTTTGGGTGCCCATTTTGGAACAAAGTTCGGTCCTAGTTGTTCCTGAGCTCGGCAGCCCAATTGGAACACACCCAGGGGTGTTATTGGAGAAAAATGGGGTCTAAAAATAGAGGTTTTTTGCGGTTTTAGTGAACATGAGCTTCTGAGGTATCGTTTTCCATGTTTTTTAGGTCGAGCTAAGATGAAGTTGATTTTGACCAGAGTGAAGAATTGAAGTTGAAACGAAGGTTCAGCTCCCAATATTCATTTTTTATTACTCATGAACCTGGGAGATTGTCTGAAATTACCATAAATTTGTTAGCAACGCTAGAAGTAGTATCAACAGGTGAATCAAGACAACTAAGTGGCACTATCAATGACGAAAGATAAGTTGTAAAAAAAAAAATAATAAAAAATAAATAAGAAGCGGCTCATAATTCGTGTTTTTGGGAGAGAAAATTGGTGGAAACCATGAAAAATAGCTATTTCAGTTGTTGCACGTGAAAGTGGCAATATATGAACAGCCAGCATTTCTGTAGGTACCTACATATGTCTAATTGAATAATAAACCCATGTGACAAGGACTTTGCAGCGTTTTTTCAATTATATTCAGTTTGGAAACGGTATATCTCAGAAACAGTCAGAGCTATGACAAAATGTCTAGTCGATTTTGTAGGGATTAAATTCTGTCTCATTAGGTTGTATGAAGTTTTGCGATAACATCAACCGTTCTCAAGATGTTGGGGAAAAAACGCTGCGAAGTCCTTGTCACATGGGTTTATTATTCTACTGCACATTCGCTGTTCATTCATTGTTTCTGTGAAGTGGTTAGGCTCCTATTCTTAACAAATTGTGTTAGATCATTGACAGTGCAATTTAATTGTCTTGATTCACCGGTTAATACTACTTCTAGGGCGGTATTCATAGTTCTCACTTTATTAAAAGTAAATGCTCAAATGAACAAATAAGGAAGCAACGTCCACTTGGGCTATTCATAGTCAGTGATAAAGCAAATGCTTAAGTCGTCCTTTAGCATTTCCTTTATTCCTATTTCATAGACAATAAGTACCTAAAGAAAATTTTCGTCTAACCACGTCGTGGTCTGTACATGTTACCTCATGTACGTATACATCTTCGTAAGTGGTAGTGCTTTGAGGCTGCACTACCTACTAGCATTTTCACACCAAGGGGAGCTGACGAAGGGTCAAATACGCCGGCCCTAGGGATGGCGTACAAGGAAGAGGCGGTGAAGACGAGTCATTCAGTTAGCAACCAAACTGGGATACAAAATGCGCTGCAGGAGTAATAAAATCAAATTGGAACGCGCAGACGCAGTTTCGTCAACTCTTTGGATTACCACTGATCCCTGCTCGGCGGCATATATATGTGACATCCAGGGAAATCCTAAATTAACGAGTTTTGCTTCTGAGGCTGCCTACTAGTAACATCAGCGCTGTGCTCATTTTTGGGAGGAAAAATCATGCACCAGTTCCATCAATCAGTTTTGGTGGATTTCACCTCTTGGTTCATTATTCTGTGAATAATACACCTATGTATTCGCTCAGCAAACATTTCTGTAGGTATGTTCAATAGAATAATAAACCCATGTGACAAGGACTTGGCAGCGTTTTTTGTTCTTTGTTAATCGGTCAATTTTTCGACTCCGTTTATACTCTCGAAATGAATCTCGAAATTTGGCAATAAGTCAGAGTGGGGGTTAATTGGGAAAAGAACCATGAAAACCGGATAAAATTTGCTCATGTTTACTGAAAGAAAGTGTTGAATGTATTTTCGTCATACCCTCTGGGATGTATTGTGCCTGGGACGACTTAAATTCGGGAAGTTTGACGAAACGTTGGGCCCAGTGTTGCTCATCCGTTATATTATCTGTTCACGGCACCCTATTTTGGAATCCAAGAGGTCCGACTTGAGTGATTGATTGGGTCCACAGTGGACCCGTGACTTGGAAACTGGACCATTATGACGTCTCACGCTTTTTCCTTCCCTCTTTTCACCCATTTCTGTTCATTTCCGACTAGGGATGTCCGATTCTCCAAAATGAATCGATTTAAATCGAATCGATTTTTTAGAAAAGTATCGAAAAGAATCGCGATTATTTTTCAAAAAGAATCGATACATCTGAGAATCGATTCTTTTTTCTCAAAACTCAATCTAGTCTGAGTAGAAAGTGAAGAAACAATATTAGGTACATTATGAAACCTGAATTCCAGTACCTAACTACTTATACTTACTCCTACATCCAATTGCTACCCAGCTTCAGCACATTAAACAGAAATAGGTAGGTAGATATTATGAGAAAAACAACAAGTATTATTGTAAAAAAGGATCTGGCCTACAGAGCAATGGAACACAAAAATACTTGTACAGAGCAGAAAAGTATCGGTTTCCGATTCTCGAAAATCAGAATCGTATCGGCCGATTCTTAAAATGGAAAAAATAATCGAAAAATATCGATTATTTTTTCAAAAAGAATCGATTCTTCCAAGAATCGATTCTTTTTGAACATCCCTATTTCCGACCCATATATAGCACTTTTGGAAACCTTTCCGTCGACCAACAATTTGGAAGAACTAATAAAATGCGCGTCCATTCCTCATTTATTAGCCATTATTATATAAATAAAATGCAACATTCATATGCATATAACCGTGACTGAAATCGGTAAATACAATCCAAAAATTACCTTTGATTACAATTATTATTAGTGCCGTTAATGGAGGTACCTACTTTTTGTTGTTGTCCAAACTGTGACCTTCGTAAATCAGGGGCAGAGTGTGAAGGTTGAGCCGAAAGTGGAAATAGTGTACCTAGGGTATTATCTCGGTAATTAAAAATAGGTAGATATCTCTACCTTGCGGTCATATTCGGAAATTACCACCTTCTGCTATAAAGGATTGGGAGCGCGATCGTAAAATTCCCATTGTGATGGATAGTTGAACTAAGTACCTGCACATCATTTTTCACAGCACCGGCATACTTGTGAATGATGCCGACGATTCGCAGCTGATTGGCTAACAATTTATTTATGGCTCAGAACATGATTAGGATCAGATACCTACTTATTGCATGTAGCAATATTAGGAACTCTCTGTGGTTTGATGGGTAAAGTTTGTAGTTTTGGTTCCAGGTCTATGATTTAGTGGGCTATTTGCATGATTTTTTTTTAAATTTTCTATCAGAAGTGTGATACAAGATCGAAAGTGAAAATGAAGGGTCCCAACCTTGGACTCCAAGGTCACTCGAGCCTCTTTCACTAGGGGAGTCCTGAAACGAACTTGAGGAGTCTTAACAGTCCCTCCCTAAAAGTGGAAGTAGGTATAGCTTCCACAGATTGTCACTTTGATTCATATACCTAATTCGTTGATTTAGGTATCCCCAATTCATGATACCTACTAAATCTAGCATTTAAGGGTACCTCCTACCCTTAAAACCGGCAAATTAAGTTTTGGTCAAGTACTTTGATACGTTTGAGATGGTTCTGTCGAAAAATCCATGTGAAAACTCCATCAGCCCTCCAGGAGCGTCTGGACAACGACCTAGTTTAGGGCACCACTACTAGCATTCCTAGCGGGGGAAACTACAAACCTCATCACGCATCATTGCGCCAACGGTTTGAAAATTCAAATTCTGAAGAGGCCGGCGATGTACCTTGCTAAAAGATAAAAATTGAGTGATGTCTTCACCTTGACCAAAATTCACGCAAAGAACCACGGAACAGGTTGCAGCTTACGAAGGGTGGTCTTGTCATTAACTGAAAAACCAATTTAAAAAAGGTAGTAGGTACCTACCTTTTTATTGGTAGATACCTAATTTGAGGGAATAACTAGGTAGACATAATGACCAACTTTCTTAACGAAAAACATTTAAGTATATAACGAAAAACAATCAAGGAGTGGGATGGGATGGAAAAAAGGAATGGTGCCTCTTCATCTCACTGCGGCTCGATAAAGTTCCCAGGACTTATGTATTTCTATCAAAACTAGCTCTGTTGGTTGTAGCAAATTTTAAAGAAGGTAGGTAGGAGCACATAAATAAAGTAGTAGTTAGGTACCTACTACTAGGTAGGTGTGTAGGCAGGTAATTCAGTATAGTAAGGTTTTTAGAAGAAAAAATTATGTCAAACGTTGGAAAATTAAATATACCTCAATATACATCATTATAAATATGCCTCAATGGGGAGCAAATGGTCACAAATATGAATTGAAACAGAAGGAAAAGGTGGTGCGTGATATTTTTGATGGGGGGGGGGGGGGGGGGGGGGAGTCGTGTCATGAAAGATTGTAAATTTTAATTTTCAAATCATTGGCTCAATGATACTTCATGAAGTGGTGCTCCACACTAGGTCCCGGTCCAGACGCTCCTCCTCCCCCTCCTCCTGCTCTTCTCTCTGGAAAACTTCATCAGTTTTGGTCGAGCATGACCGGGGATTATGCCATTATTTCGGCCACCTTGCATATTCCCAGATAACCGATGCAAGACTGACTGTTCGGGTACCTATGCTGGATGCTACTGGTATTCTCATTGTAATGAAATCGGTTACATGAACCAAGAAAATCTTGACGTAATCGGTTGAATTATAGGACCGGATAGCTGAGCGTTTCAAGGTTTCCATTGATCACATTTGAACAGACCCTACTAATATTCCGATCGCTTTGAAATTCAAAGGGGACCATCAGGCATCCAACTTTCATGATTGCTGAACATTTCAGCAAGATCGGATAGTGTGGAAACAAAATTGTTCAAGGGGTTTCCTAGATGAAACGCTGCAAAATGGGTTTATTTATTCTGTTGGAAATACAAACATGTTGGCTATTCATTTATTGTTTCATTCATGTATAATAATATTGAAATAGCTATTTTTGACGGTTTCACAAATTTTGGCCCCAAAAACTCGAATTAGGCTCCTATTTTTGACAAATTATCTTCGATCATTGTACCTACTTGTCGTTGAATTGTCTTGATTCACCTGTTAATACTGCCTCCTGTGTTATACAAATTTCTGTTGATTACAACCATTTTCACAGGTTTTTGACACAGAAATCTTGAATTTGGAGGGTTAAAACTCTGTTAGCACCCACCGCAATCCTTCACTCAGTGACTTCATATTATTTGGTCTCCTCACCCCAAAACACATGGAAAACGATACTTCACTAGCCCAAGTTCACTAAAACCTCAAAAATACCTAATTTTGCACCCAGTTTTCACCCGTAACACCCCTGGGTGTTTTCCAATCGGGCTGCCGAGATAGGGGACACAACTAGGGCCCAAATGGATCCTGTGTGCGAAAGAGCGATTTTTTTATTGCAATTTTGGGATCATGTACGCACGTTTCAAGGTGTGTGCCTAGATTCCAAAAATTCTAAAAGAAACATTTTGTTAGAAATAAAAAATAAATTTTTTTGAAGGGGTGTTCCAAAGAAAATCCGTACCGAATACATCGGTGTATCTTTCAGAGAATAATAAACCAAAATGAAGGAATTTGGAAAAATTAAGAGTACAGAGGCGTTGAAAATGGGGTGGTACACGTGATAGAACAGCGTATCACGTGTGCCACGCGTCCGCCGGGCACGTCAGGCGGTAGTAAAGTCCACCTCCCCCCCCCCCCCCCCCCGACTTCCTCCCAACCATTATACTTTATCGCAGTGACTGTATTATACAAACTTCACAGTACTACTGAATGTTCACACAAATCTGTAAAATCTAATCAGCGTTTATATTGGTGATAATGATGAATATTCTACAATGGCGCATGCGCAGACCAAAATTATAGCTTGTGGCAAGGGTTTCAAGTTCCGTTTTGATTTGGATGCAATTCAAAGGGGGATGTATAGGGCCCATCAAGCACAAAACCCCCCCTCCAATTTTCAGCTCATTACGAGCCTTCTTTTAGGTAGTTATGCTCGTTGAAAGGATTTCACGTGTGTGCATGCGGAAACGAAAGTTACAATTCGATTTTGGTGAAATCCCCCCCCCCCCCCCCCCCACCCAACCCTTACATATTCTCCAAATTTCATCTCATTACTATCATTATTCCTTATAGTAATGCGCGATCTGCGGACAGACCGACATAGGTACACGAAACCGAAGTTGTTCGGGAAGGTCTGAAAAGCCAAACCCGTGTAGAAATTTTGAATCGGGTGGGACAGCAATTGGTTTCTTCATTAGCATAATACGAGGCTTCTGCTACCTCCATAGATTCGGAAGCAATAAATTAATAAAGCTAAATCTTTTTGAATCGCAGAAAATAGAGATGTATGTATCAGTAAAAGCATGATAGTTCCTAATATTAGGGGTGGGGGGGGGGGGGGGGTCGTCCTGAACACAGTGTGACCCCAAGTGTGGATCAAGGTATGACTGCGAACCCTCCTTTACTGGCCGCCTCCTGTATCAGCGTTGAAAGGTTGTTAGCATGAATTTGATGACAAAAGGACTGTTACTCCTGAGTGGAATGTTATGGTAGTGAGAATCTTCTTAGGTTACTGTTTTTCATTAGCAGGTTGATGCTTGGTATGTAGTGGATGTGAGAATAGCTATCATGAAACTCATATTCGTAGGCATGATGAGTTCTCACTAGAATTAGCTCACTGGCTTAGCTGACTGACATCATGAGCATGCATAGTGAGACAGGAATCTCTTCAAATTGGTATTATTTATTAACTTTCCTGCATTGTAGATTTTGCTTGTTCAATTATTTTATTTTTGTGAATCCTGGATAAGTTTATTGCCCAGCATTCCTTGAACAAATCGTCTGTAGCTAGTTTCTTATCTTCCAAACGCTAAAAGCTAAGGAATACCAGAATGTTGTTGTTTATAGTGGTTCTTGTCGCGTACTAATATTGATATTGGACATTGGATAATTTACATTCCGTCCCCATTTTCTTGTTCAACCACGGAACTGAACTCCATGCTTCAAATAGGGCCATAGAATGATGAATAATATTCTATGGCCCTGTTTGTAGGTGCTTTGGTGTGAAGTCATGATTCTGGAATACTGTGATTCTGAAATAAGTGTCAGGTTATGAACATCGAAAATACTGCAAAATACCTAAAATAGCCTAGTAGGCTAAACTATTTTTCAATTTACAAGGCACGTTCTATCTTGGAGGAGTCAGTGGGCAGTAAAAAATGTATAGTAAAGCTCGATTACGACAACGATTTAGACTCACACAAACATAAAAGAACTGCCGAATTACTCGTGGTTGGCAGTATCTGCCCTATCAGATAGAAACAAAGAGTTTGAAATATCTTAAAACGGGGTTGGAAAACAGCTCGTTGGAAATTAGATATTGCTGTTTGTAGCTAGGTAATATCCACTTCGTTACATTGCTCCAATAGTCTGATACTTTGATATTAAGCGATACCCAGAATCAAATGGATGCCCATACCATACTTAGCTGCCGAGTAACCAACTAACTGAGGCATCTAATGACGGCAAATCTTGATGAATTAAAAAAAAATTTAGGTATTTAAAAAAATGCTCGTTCAAATCCCAGGTATGTCTTAACTGGTCTCAGTCTGTACTTTCAAAAAATGATGAAGTTAGTCTTGCAGCATGACCATCAGTAACATACCTACTGCTTAGCACCACGTACGTTTAAACTTAATGAACGTTATTATCAAAATTGTTTGTGTCCAGTTACGACCTCCCCCTCCCCATTTTTGTTGAATTCTACTGAATGTGTACCAGTTTCGGGCAATTTATAAATTTACGGCAACTTTGAAAAATCCTGAGAAAGTGTTATATTTTAAAAAAAAGTTATTAAGAAAACATTTGACATTTTTGGATTATAACAAAATATATATTGGTGGCTATTAGAATGGTCGAGTTCTGTTTCAACTCGACTCACCATCCTGTACCTATCAGTTTTGATAAATGTGTATTGTTGTAGGTACTTGGAAGGTTTTTTAAGACGATTTTCGACCCACAAAAACTGGAATATGACCCACTTTTTGTTTTCGAAAATTGCTCATCTTCGAACTCGTCCTATTGTTTACCTACCATTACATACGAGTTCACGTGTCTATGTTCAAGTTCTGTTTTCAGTGGTTCAACCTGAATATAGTGTAATGAGAGTTTCTCAGCTGAACTTCACTTACATAATAGTCGTTCGTCGTATTTACGCGATCGTTTCGCTGTTTAAAACATTTAAATTAATAGCAGTTTATTTATTCCTATTTCCCAGTTAAGAAAAGCGTAACAGTTTTGTTGACACCCATTGATCATTTCCCAATCGTTAGAGATCTAACTTCGTTCTTCGTTGGCTCGCATTCCTACCTACTGCAGGAACATTTCAGAATCGTAAACATGAAGGAGGTGGAAAGCGATCGCTGTCACTTCACTTTCTCATAAACGGATTAACAAGAAGCCTGGTCCGAGATGAGTCGTTTTAAGAGACTTCAAAAAAGGCAACCTTCTTATCTACGTCCTTTCTCTCGCCCAGTCCATTTCAACCCCTTGCTGATCTCGACTCAGCCAACCCGTCCATCGAAAATAGTAACCGATATTCCTCAAACTCTGCCACCACCACCACCTCCTGTCATTCGCATTAAGGAGGATCCTGATTTCATTACATTTTGTATGACTTGAAAAACCTAGAGCCCAACTAGAGTCAACCGTGTAATGATACAATCAGCTACCGGTGACACTTATCGCGTACGTCTCATGTTGAAAAAATTTAAATTTCTCTTCGTTTTACAACACTCGTTTTTTCGTCAAACGGTCAATTTCCTCTCAACAACGATTAATTTACAATTCCGTCATAAAACCTTTGTATGGATGCAAACTTAGGGGCTCTACTCGTCCTTCTAACTTAATCTCACTCCAAACCATCTAATCCAAGATCCTGAGATCCATCTTAGATGCTCCCTTGGAAGTTTCGAATCATGACCTCTACAATACTTTCATTAGGGGAAAAAATTCACAACATTTCGTACATGCCTATCAAATCATTCGAATCCTCTACAGGTATAACATCAAATGAATTTCCTTCATTAACAAACCCAATTTCCTCCATCTACCGCTTGAAGCGTGATCGGCTGGCAAGCAGTAACTAATGTGTTTCAAGTGCACGTATGTAGCAATTCATATTCCAATTTCGTGGCACTGTACCCGAAGTTCAAGTGTTACCTCTGCGAATGCAAATGTTTATACACCATCAAGTATATGGAGTGGTTCTTATGAGTGCCTCCTTCACTCCAGACGGCACATCATGAAGCTGTTATTTTAACGTCACATCTGCTTGTAATTCACAACATGTAAGTTCTTGTAGATAACAAATAAAGAGTTGAAAAAAATGACGAAACTTCCGATCAATTTTTGGGGGAATTCTTTTGTCATGTATTCAAGATCAGATATCGTCTGAAAGAATACACACTAACATACTTTGAAATCCAGATTCAGAATTTTCTGAAGTGAATGGGTATGAAAATGTTTTCAAACATTCAATTAAGAAATGTTTGACCCATTGCAATAACATATTTTCTCCAAAAATGTGCTAAAACACATGGGTAGGTACTCATTGTATCACATATGACTGACCAAGAAAAAAGAAGAACGTTTATTAAAGGTCAAGCTTCACCGTAAATTAATAATTTATTCTAAAGAAACATCGATACAGTTGGACATGTTGTCTGCCTGTGGTAGTTGGTTGAGACACCTACATTCCCCAAATGACATATGTTCATAAGATTTTGGTACGGCGGAGGTGGTTCGGTCATTCCTTAGTTTCTGTAATAAATATATTCATATAAAATATAACTACATATCTCGAACCAAATAAACGTAAAAAATGTCCCGTTGATACAAAAATGAATTCACCTTTGTCGATTCTCCAGTTGAAATCCGAAATCAATTCATGCGAACACCAAGCTAGGTTCTTGAATCTGGTCAAACCATGCCAATCTCCTCCTTCGAGTAGGTCAGTTACCGGTATGCAGCCACCAATGTCCCAAGAAGCGAAATCTGATTTCTTCCAACACAAGACAGACTCGTAAGAAGTGCTCCAGGTTCTCCGGTGTCCCCATGTTGCAGAGAGCACACCTCGAGCGCAGGTCATCCTCGTAGTCGTAGGGCCTGCAGTTTAATGTAGGGAAGAGCGCCCCTAAGTCAAATCACCCAGCGATAGTGTATCCTTCGCTTTCACGATTGAATATAGAAACCGGTATATATTCTAGTTCTTGACTGATTCATGCTACCGAGATCGAACCCTGGCAATCGGGACGTCACCTCATTCTGCCAAACCTTCGGATCGGCCAGCGGCTCAGTCAGTTTTTTCACCAAATTATCCCCTTCTCCTGTGTTGCTTCAGCCACTATCTGAGGGAACCCGTTTTTGTGGGAGCATCCACTCAGTGTAGCCATGTGTCCTTGTCACATGGGTTTACTATTCTATTGGACATAGACATTTATTGTTTCTTTCATGAGCAATAATTGAAATAAGTTTTGATGGACCAATTTTGGCCACAAAAAACACGAATTAGGCTCCGATTTTTTTTAAACGAATTATCATTGATCATTGTACGCCGTCCGCCGCATCATCCATGTCTACTTTAATTTCAGTCCAAAAAATCGTTCTTTCGCACACAGGCTCCATTTGGGCAGTGGTTGTGTCCCGAAAATTTGCAGCCAGATCGGAATATACACAAGGTGTTACGGGTGTAAAATGGGGGTAAAAATAGGGTTTTTGGAGTTTTAGTACCTATCTGGTGGAGACCGAATATGGACCAAAGAGTGGAAAATTGAGGTCCTGACGAGGTTTTCAGCCTTAAATTTACATTTAAATTCGGTCTAAAATCGTCTTTCTTCCGCACGCAGTTTAGGTCCCCATTTGGGAACACATGTGCGTCCTAGTTGTGCTCAGAAGGTCGGCAGCCCGATCGTAATACACCCAGGGGTGTTACGAATGAAAACGCTGCAAAGTCCTTGTCACATGGGTTTATTATTCTATTGGACATACCTACAGAAATTTTGGCTGTTCATTTATTGTTTCTTTCGTGTAAAATAATTGAAATAGCTATTTCTGATGTTTTCCACCAGTTCTGGCCCCCAAAACAACACAAATTAGGTACGCTCTTTTTTTTCCTTTTTTTTTTCAAATCATCTTCGATCATTGATAGTGATCATTAATCGTCTTGATCCACGTGTTAACACTTTTTCTAGTGGTATTATACGAATTTATGGTGATTTCAGACGATTTCCCAGGTTTTTGACTCATAAAAAATCAATTTTGGGAGCTTAACATTTGGTAGAACCTCAGTTTCCCCACCCTTTGGTTAAAATCGACTTCATATTCGGTCTAATCGTCCCCAAAAACATGGAAAACGATACCTCAAAAGCTCATTTTACTAACATGTTACTAAAACACAAGAAGTACCTATTTTTGTGCACATTTTCACTCATAACATCCCTGGGTATATTCCGATCGGGCTGAAAAGTTTCGGGACACAACTAGGGCCCAAATGGAGCATGTGTGCGAAAGAACGACTTTTTTAGACCAAAAATGAAGCCGGTACACGTGATACGGCGGACGGCGTACGGCGGACGGACATTGCATTTTTGGAATCTACGCACCTTGAAACGGAAAAGAAAAAATTTTGATGGGGTGTTATAAAAATTTTTTGCTGACCGAATACATAGGTGTATTATTCACGGAATAATAAACCAAAATGAACCAAGAACGCCCGAATATGAGACCCACCTCATTGTAGATGTGAGCACGGTAGTTTGGCATATTTTCAGGAAGCCATAATATGTTTTTTATGAGAAAGTGCTGCGTCTGCTCAATTGTTCGATGCTTAGAGCCTTTCCATATGACTTGTCATAATAACCCCGATAAATCGGCACTAACTGGCTCGGCCTTGTAATTTTATTGGAGAATGTTCTTTATCCTTTCTTATCTATCATCCCCTGCAGGTCTGAGCTTGAGAGTGCTATAACAATGAAACAATGCCACATAGATGAATATTCTTATTCATTTTTGGATTCCCTGCATATTGAAAAGTCAAAATTTGAATGAACAAAAATTAAATTAAATCTGGCACCTCATGATGTTCTTGTTTGATGAACTATTCTTTACTTTTGGCCATTTGGTCTAATATAATTAATATTTTATGCTTTTCTTTTTTTAGCCCTTGGAGCTGCTTATGGCACTGCGAAATCTGGTACAGGAATTGCGGCTATGTCTGTGATGAGACCTGAGTTGATCATGAAGTGTATAATTCCCGTTGTCATGGCTGGTATTATTGCTATTTATGGATTAGTCGTAGCTGTCCTCATTGCTGGTTCTTTGTCATCTTCAACTGCGGGATATACGTTGTACAAGTGAGTTAACAGTTCTCAATTTCTGTTGTGACCTGTGTTATGTATTATTACGTTTTTTGTACTTCAATAATATTCTACAGCTGGGAAATCGTAGTTCAACCTTTATAACAAACTAATCGAATTCTAGTGACAGAATTTGCTTGGATAAATTATGGGTAGGGTCCATCTCTTGTAAAGCAATTTTCAAAATCAGGATGAACCCTGCAGGACAGCTGTTTTTGATATATACTTCCTCCGGCCTGTTCTCAAACTTAAAAAACGCTCCAAAGTCCTTGTCACGTGGGTTTATTATTCTATTGGACATACTCCAGAAATGTTGGCTGTTCATTTATTGTGTCTTTCACGTGCAATAATTGAAATAGCTGTTTCTAATAATGATTTCCATCAATCTTGACCCCCAAAAACAGCACTTACGCTCCTTTTTTTTTTTCAAATTATCTTATTATTGATAGTGCCATTTAATTGTCTTGGTTCACCTTTTGACACTTTTTCTAGCGTTATTATACAAATTGATGGTGGTTTCAGAAAATTTCCCAGGTTTTTGACTAATAAAAAATGAATTTTGGGAGCTGAACCTTCGTTACAGCCACAATTCTTCACTTTTCGGTTTAAAATCGACTTCGTGTTCGGTCTTCTCGCCCTAAAAAAACATGGAAAAAGATACTGCAAAAGCTCATTTTACTAGAACACCAAAAAAAAACCATGTTTACACCCATTTTTCACCCATAACACCCCTAGATATGGAGTATGAAACCCATGTGACAAGGGCTTTGCAGCGGTTTTGGATTCTACGCACCTTGAAACGTAAAAGAAATAATTTTGAGGGAGTGTTATATAATTTTTTTTTGCTGAGCAAATACACAGGTGTATTATTCACAGAATAATAAACCAAAATAACCTGAAGTGAAGAGGCATTTGATGCAGAAAAAATTATTTACTGACTATTTTTTTTACTCTTTAATTTTCATTTTCTAATCACGTTTCAGTGATCCTCAGATTATCTGGGTTTTTTTCTGTACACACCAAGTTGGTACTTATCCTCTTCAGTACCTAATATTGTTTCTACGTTAGCTGCTTGTTACTTATGGATGTTCTTCGATTTTCCAGAGGTTTCATGCATCTTGGTGCTGGTCTTGCTGTTGGCTTCAGTGGCCTTGCAGCTGGTTTCGCCATTGGTATTGTTGGTGATGCTGGTGTGAGGGGAACTGCTCAACAGCCACGTCTCTTTGTAGGTATGATCCTTATCCTCATTTTCGCAGAGGTATTGGGTCTTTATGGTTTGATTGTTGCCATCTACCTGTACACTAAATAGATTATTTATTTATCAAATGAAATTAGAGGTAAACGCCTCATAAACCCAATCATTTCAGAGCCTGTAGGTAACATATAGAGGAACGAATCTATATTTAAAAAATCAACCAGTATAAACCGATTTTACTTTCTAAAATCCTTCAGTCGTATTCAAGGGTGTACATGAGTTGATTGGATGCCTGATGTTTTCCAGATTCGTGTGTTTCTATTCTTGTGTTATTAGCTATTGTTTTTTAAAGCGAAAACTTTACGAGGAATTCCGTTATCGTTCATCCTCTTCATCCATCCTCAGCCACGGTATTTTCATTAAATTCATCAACAATGCTAACCACTGATGAGACACATCAATGTACTGAACTGTATACACGATATTTCCGAATAGTCTTGTCAAACTCTCCTCATTTTAAGATTCTGCATCATGTTGTTTTTGTTAGTTGCTACAGCTGAAGTAGGAAGAATTCAAAGAAATTGAGTTGAAAAAAATGGTGAAATAGCGGTAATCTATTTTGACCTCACTCCGTGAAAACACTAATAGCCAAAAGATAATAAATAATATTATAGATAATTAATTTAAATCATCCTATTCATTGCTTCCATTTCTGAAAACTATGCTGATGCTATGGTTTGAGTAGCAATTTAGGTGAGCATTTTGGTATTAAATTCAATGAAATTGGCTCAGAGCTACCTGTATATAAACTCAGTTTGCATTTTAACCAACAGTTCTGTCGATCGGGGAGTTTATGATTTGTTTGTTTAGCCAGCGATGTGTGTGCAACTTCAAATCGAAATGCTGATCCTTCCTCTCTAGTTGAATAAAATTTTCGTTTCGGGAAATTCACTGTATCAAATTAGATTTCCCATGAAATTAGATTTATATTTTATCGAGTATTTATGAAAATCACAAATTGTAGAGCTTTATTTTTGTTTGGTTTTGTTTTTTCTTTTTTTCTTCTGTTTTACTGTTATATATGAACATCTTTTCACATATTTCTCTGCTTTTATTTCATCAGTCTCAGGGTATCACGAGAAATTTTTAGTTCATTGTCTAGGTACTGCACAATTTTGATGGTTGTATAATAAATCAACCTAGGTATGCAAATGTTTATGCACCTTCTTGAATTAAATTCTTCAACATCTAGTAGCATCTCTGGAGGAGATTGGTATTATCTGGTATTCCTTTTTGATCATATAAATGAAAAACGTGCTTTCAGAGTAATAGTAAGTTCCCCAATTATAGTTCTCTTGTTTCCCTTCCTATTACACCAAGAGTTATCTGTATTATGGATCACAAATAATCAATGTTTGCATTTTATCAACAGTTAACTAGATTTAGAGATTTGGTGCCGTTGTACTTATGTATTACATTTGATACTGTTTTCCTAGTCATGATTAAATTGTGGAAGTGCTCTTCTCCTCAAGATGCTACTTTGAGACAGTCCCTCATTTACATGTGAATGTTATTTCAATAAGTATTCATTGAAAAAATGTTGATAATTAGTGTATGGGATCACGGTTGTTGTTGAAATGTTTATAGTTTATTGAACCCAAAGATTTTCGAAATTCCCAGATTAAATGTCACTTGTGATAATTCAGTTATGTAATTACTGTGAATCAGCAGATCGATCAATTGTACATTTATGTATACCTTCGTTAAAAATTAGAATAGACTCTTTGTAGAGGCTTGCGTGTTATTCTTGAATTAGTGTATAAAAGACCGTTTCATTAGTGTTGTACTAATGAATTGTACATTCCAGATTGTGTGATGAGGGATTACTATATAGATGATATACATTATTGAACATTGTTGTATACTATAACTGATTTATATTGCAGAGGCACTACCTTGAAAAAATATCTGTTTTGGCGGTTTCACCAATTTATGTTAATTCTATAGGCATTTGGTTTGGTGCGAGTCACTTATCGTGCAAAACCAGAGTTGTAAAGAGCTTTAGATTCGCTTTGTTTTATTGTTGTTTGTTTTAAAAATGGGGGGGGGGGGGGGGGGGGGTAACATGATGTTACATACATCTTGGTTGGAAAGGTTGCTCCAGGGGTGAGCTTGTTGTGTAAGTGTACCTATCTTTGATTGTGGGTGTTGTGTGAAGTAATGTATGTGAAGTTGTATAGTTTCCTATTATCGTGTTGTATTTCTAATTCTCCAATTTCATCCACGACCTCCATCATTTACTGCACTTGCTACTCATTTGGATTTGGTGGTTCATCCGTGTTATTATTGCCTCTCTGGTAATTGTGAAGTCTGGATCAGATAACTTGATTCACCTTCACGTTTTTCTGATTGTGCAAGGAAATTATACTCCAGTTTTTTCCTGTTGGAAGATGACCACTTGGGTAAACGTCCACCAGTTCCAAATCTAAATACTTATACGTCTGGCCCCTCATGTATGATAGCAGTCCTTATCTGTGTCAGCTTCAAAACCAATAAATAGTTAACAAATAATGTTCAAAGTGTTAGTTTATAAATAGTTCTTTTTTTAAATAAAGAAGTATTATTAATTTTGCCCAGTTTTGTTATTCATCTTTAATTTAGACAGCCTTGAGTACACAGTAATTTTGCAGACAGGGTTTCAGGTGTGTTAACTCTGCTGCAAAACTAGTAATTTCAGTACCTAGCTTTTATATTGTCTTGGAATCAATAGGTATTGGTTATCAATATAATCATGAAGTCTTCTTCACTACTAGGATTTTACAGGTCAGTAAAATGAATTACAATAACGAAGAGTGTGTGATCCCTGGGTGTTGGAACATAGACGAGGTCTCCTATGGTTGAATATTCCAAGGAACTGATTCGCTTCAGACTGTTATGCATCAAGCAATAGTTGTGGGAATCTGAAAAGTCATGAGCCAGTTTGAAGCCATATTTGACATTATTTCAATCACTTAATCGTTATTGATCAGTATTATATTTGCTATGCCCTGTGAATGACATAAATTCTTCAACTGCAACAAATCTGTCTCTTTCTGTCCTTTCCCGTGTTTCAAAATCACAGCAAATCTCAATGATAATTTTGTTTCCCTGATGTGTTGCCAAATTTGAAAAATACGTAGAAGATAGGTTGAGGTCAGATGGTAAACTTAGGTATCAAAACTTCACACGCATATATTTTATCCTTTGGTGCAGATATGTAGGTGGCCTATAATTCTGATGAAAACGTATGAATTGCAAACAATAGCCCTTGATGATCAACGGAAATAGTTGATGCCAGTTGAAAAACCACTCGATCAGTCCCATCGTAAACCAAACGTTAGGTTTCTCATTTGTAGAGATGATGAAAATACAGTGTCCCATAAATTCGAGCTAATCCCAAAACCTGAAACAATTTAAAGGGAGAAATCACATTGCGTGAATCAGTTGTGATATTCAGCAAGACAAGTAAGTGACCTACCAACGATTTCTAATGTTAACTAGATGAGTCCAAGATGAATGTTGTGGGTTGGAAAAACTTCATGCAGTATGTAGGCTATCAGTGGAGGATCGAAACTTGGGGGGGGGGGGGTTGCAAGAGGTGGCGTAGAAGCTTTTATTTTTTTAAATGGTATATGTGGGTGCAGGTATGTAAAGTCAAGAATGGTAACACCGAATCCTTAGAACTTTCGGCAGCCAAAAAACCTCGAAATTGTTTGACTTAATAGTTGTTTTTTTTGCCTATAACTCCTACACGATGCATCCTACCGAAAATGTTACTGTATAATAAATTAAAGAGCATTAAATTTTGCGTCAAATGAGCGCTGAAAGTTAATAATTTGGTGAAGTGGTATGGTATGGACGAAAACGCTGGTCAAAAATTGACGATTTTTTCCGAATTTGTCAAAAATTGAGATAGTGTTTTTCGAACGTCTACCGCTTAGAAATTGGTACTCTATAGAAAAACTCATAAAATGACAGTTGTAGAGAATCAAATTCTATCTATTTTTGAAAAATTTGGAAAAAAGTATGAATTTTTTTACCATTGTTTTCGAATAGACCACTTGACCAAATTATTAACTCTTGGTACTCATTTGACGCAGAATTTGGTGCTCAACAATTTGTTACGTAACGTTTTCGCTTTTGGTGTAATTTGGGATTTTTTAAATTTCGTAGCCACATATATCGTTCGGAATACCACATAGATACATGGTATGTGATGAATTCAGAATGCTCTGCTGGAGAAGAATTGAAACTTTAAAGAACTTCATATACGCACGTAGGTACCCACGAAAAATGTGGGAGGTGGGACCCATAGCAATAGCATATTTTCTCTTCGGGAATTTGCTAAAAAGCTTTCCAGGACTTCATTATTTTTTAGGCTGGAGCCACGGCGATTGAGAATATTGTGATGTGCCTGGTGTAAGTAATATAGGCAGTGGTGGAGATGTAGCTAAGATATCTGAGCTGCTGGTCACCCCACCTTTTGCACTATCGCTGAAGTGATGCTGGTTGTGGTAGCGCTTCATGAAATGAAGGTAAGTCCCGGGCTTTGGTGATCCATAATGCAAATAATGATGGATCGTGTCGTAGACCACGTAACCTAAACATAAATCGTTATGGGTTGTCGTGGATATATTTATGGTATCACCATAAATCATAATTTCTTATAAGGTATAGCGTATAGGTACTATTAGTGTTTTTACGTATACAAGTTCCCTGCTCACGCATTATTGCTAACATGGCTAATTGCATCCAGGTGCATACCGCTCATTTTGATTGTTTTTCAGATTCCAACTTCAGGGCCTAGCTGTGAACGCGAAAGGCCAGTCGTACATGTTTCTTGGGGTCTCGACAAATTCTAAAAATTTGATTCTGCTTAGATGAAAACATTAGGTATACCTTTTGTTGAAAGTTATCGAGCTACAGTATTTTGAATATTTGATATGGCTGACATTTAAGAGTTTCGAGGACCTGTCCTACGTCGTGAAGCGGGAATTTTTTTCATTCCAGCTCACTTGGCGGGACTATAATTTGCGCACTAGGTGCGCGAACAGCCATTAATAATTTTTCGGTTCTTCACCCCCACCCCCCACTTTTTTCCTCCCTTTCCCACCATTCATATTTCATAACCATGTGTTTCGCTGCTAAAGCTAAAGAATTTGATTAGTTTTCTATCTGGCCCTTTCGTTCATATTGAACAATCGTGTTTTCAATAAATTACGAGTTCTAAGTTCTGTGTCTGAACGGGTGGGGGGGAGGGGGCTATACACATTATTTTGTTACCTACTGAACGAATTTTTCCGTCAACTCCCCCCCCCCCTTCCCCCATACGCTTGAACACCCCCCCCCCCCCCCTTCCCCCATACGATTGAGTACCCCCCCCCCCCCCCCGTGTTACGTAACGCAAACATAGTAAGTTTTAAACAAAACTGGTGCGAACGAAACAGAACAAGACAATAAATCATCCCAGCTAACTGTAACAAATTGAAGTTGTAACTAATATAAATAGGTACCTTCTAAACAGTTTATGGTAACAAATGTAGATGAATAAAATCAAATAAATTCAAACCACATAGTAAACAAAAAATTTCTAATGAGTGAGATAAAAAAACTGAAGTTGTCAGGTAAATATAAAAAGTTACATTTTCAAGAACCAAACAATTTGTTCTATAAAACAGGTACCTATCTAAGCTAAACATTAACAGTACATAGAAGTGTAGGTAATTGAATGTGTAAATTAACTAACGCTGACACATACCACCCTCCCCTTCACCCAAACAACGCAGCGTCAGCGCCGTACACTCTCACTCCCCTTGTTCATTAGGTTATATGTGCATGGCCCCTAATAACCGAGACATATAATTAGATAGGTATTTAAAAAAAGTTGAATGAACTGGTAGGTAGGTAATTATTTATGGAAAAATTGAATTGATATTGAGGAAGGAGGAGATGTTTGTCTCCTGGATAATATTTATACAGGTAAGATACCTATGTGCTCATTTGTGTATCACTCATTGATCTAGGGACGCAGGAGCTTCCTGCCTGCCAAGAAAACAGAAAACCTCCAATCCCTACTTACAGCTACCAAGACAGCGTTTTACAGGACAACACAAGTAGGGATCCCCCCTCCCCACTTGGTCCCCTGGGTGTCTCTGGTGTTGATTTTTCATACACCTATCTTCCAGGGGCCCCTGAGGACTTAGAAAATATAAACCCTTGGGACCATCAGGTGCCCGAGTTATGGAAGTTTGAAAACACCTATTTTTCACGTTTTTCTCCTTCTCCTTCTTCTTGTAGTTGCCGTTGTTCTTTGACAGGGCTACAGCCTCACAGACATAATGGATCGAGCTGAAGTTTTGCGCACGTATTCGTTGTGCTCCAAGGAATTGCTTTTTGTCCCCCCCCCCCCCCCCCC
>OX940974.1:34987829-35106327 GCA_954871275.1 Leptopterna dolabrata | reverse complement strand
ACAAGTATGATACGGCCAAAGACGTTGCTACGAATATAAGTTGCCCTGAAAACATCGCGTACAGAATAAATTCACTAAAACCCAACAAAGTTGACAACGAAATGCTCATTGCTAAAATCATTTCGAGTCTTCCTTCATCCTACGACGGACTTGTCACCACCTGGAATGGGATTGATAAGAAAGATAAAACCGTCGCGAATCTGACCGCTCAACTTTTGTTTGAGGAAAATCGTAAAACTAATAAAGATGAAAATCAAGTTCCTGCAGCGTTTACTGCGAGTCAAAAACCCAAGAAGTCAAAATCTAACCGTCAAGGAAATGTCACAGTAAATTATAAAAACGGTTCCAAACAGACTCAACTTCGTTGTCACATTTGCAAAAATAAGAGGAACAATCATGACCCTGAGAATTGTTTCTTTCGAAAACGCAATCAAAGCAAAAACAATGACACAAATTCGTCTGATAATACCAATGAAAAACAGGCTGCATTTATGGCCAAAAATAAAAATAAAATCCAGCCAAAACCGTCACATGAAGTAATGACTACCACCTGGATTGTAGACAGTGGAGCAAGCTTATTGATGACGAACTGTGAAGGAATACTAAAGGAAACTCGCCCTTCCGATACTGGAATAGCAGTTGCCAAAAATGACAATGTCATTCATGCCAAGTTGTCTGGCATTTTTGAAACGCCTGAGTGCAAACTCAGTGATGTCCTCTACGTTCCAGAGTTGTCCCAAAATCTAATATCTGTGAACGCCATCACTAAAAAAGGAGGAAAGGTCCTATTTGAGAAGGATGATGTTAAAATTTTTCAAAATGAAAACTTTGTGCTGTCAGGCTCAAAAAACTCACAAGGTCTTTTTGCTGTAAATCTCACCTCTTCCCTCCAAGGTGAAGCTCTCCTTGCATCAAAAAGCTCAAGTTCCCTATGGCATAGAAAACTAGGCCATTTGGGAGTAGACACTACTATGACAGTGGACTTGAAGAATTTTGGGGTGAAGCTCTCTTAACAAGCACATACCTCATCAACCGCAGTCCTCCTAAAGCTGTCGAGACAACGCCTGCGGAAATTTGGTACAATAAGATACCTGATCTGTCAAATCTACAGATATTTGGCTGTCCTGCTTATTCCAAAGTTCTGTCCTATACTAAGAAACTTGAACCAAGAGCTCGCATGTATATATTTGTTGGATATGCACATAATGGGTACAGACTGTTTGATGCAGCCAAGCGTAAAATCATACACTCTCGAGATGTATATTTCGTGGATCCTGAAAATAAACCTAAAATTGAGATGTCTAAATTTCCTGCTGTAACAGAGATGGAGTCTTCTGAAAATGAAGAACTGCATCATGAAAATGACAAAAATCAACATGAAAGTGAAAATGAAGACGAAAATAATACCACTGTAGAACCAAATAATACTATCGACTTCACATATATGAAGACGCTGTAGAAGAAACAGACGAGGAGACAATGGGAAGAGGAAGAAGAAATCGAAGAATGCCCAACTATCTTCAAGATTACGTTCTCCTGACCTACAGTGAAGCAGTAAATGGATCTGAATCCATAGACTGGAAAAAAGCCATTGAAAATGAAAAATTGTCTCTTTACAAAAACGAAGTTTTCAAATTTCTACCTAAAAATGAAAAGCTAGCTCGAACATGTTGCTAGACCACCAAAAAAAAAAAAAAAAAAAACGCTGCAAAGTCCTTGTCACATGGGTTTATTATTCTTGTGATGAATTTAAAATTGCATCACGGTGGTGTGAGGGAAATTGCCCAGGCGGTTATGAGCGAATCACCACCGACATCTGGGATCTTTTTGGAGAGAGGAGAGGTGAGTGATAGAATTTGCCTAGGCGGTTATGAGAGAATCACCACCGACATCTAGGATCTTTTGGGAGAGATGAGAGGTGAGTGGTAGAGTTTGCCTAGGCGGTTATGAGCGAATCACCACCGACATCTAGGATCTTTTGGAGGAGAGGTGTCCAGGCGGTTATGAGCGAATCACCACCGACATCTGGAATCTTTTGGAAGAGGAGGTTGCCTAGGCGGTTATGGGCGGACCACCACCGACATCTAGGTTCTTTTGAGAGGAGGAGAGAGCAAGGTAGAGGAGAGAAGAGAGAGCTGGTTAGAGGAGAGGAAGTGTCGAATGAAGCTAAAGTCGCAGGATCCAGGGTTTTATAGGAAAAGGAAGCCTCTCCCTCCAACCCCCTGTTAGGGGTTGGTGGTAGGGCTCCAGGTTGTGTACCCTGGGTTCTGTGGCTTGTCTCCCCACTCGTTTCGTTTATTGACGGCACTAAGTTTTGCGTTTGAATATTGGTGAGAACTTAAGTTTACTAGAGGAGTGTTCCCGGGAGGGACTCACGACAATTCTATTGGAGTTCTAGAGATTCTTGTTGGCTGTTAAATTTATTGTTTCTTTCATGTGGGATGATTGAAATAGGTATTTCTGATTATTTCCACCAATTTTGGCCCCCAAAACATGAAATAGGAACGCTTTTTTTTCCAGATCATCTTTGATCATTGGTAGTGCCATTTAATGGTCTTGATTCACCTGTTTACACTTTTTCTAATGTTATTATACACATTGATGGTGATTTCAGACAGTTTTCCAGGTTTTTGACTCATAAAAAACCAATTTTGGGAGCTGAACCTTTGGTAAAACCTCAATTTCCGCGTCTTTGGTCAAAAATCGACTTCATATTCGGTCTTCCCGTCCCCAAAAACATGGAAAAAGATACCTCAAAAGCTCATGTTACTATAGGTCGTGCACAAGAATAATGCCCTCCGACCCTGCACCCTATAGGATGGGAGAATCTGAGGGCTCGGCAGCCTGAGTGAGATGCAATGTTGGGACTTTTACTCTGTTATGTTGGCAGCCGTGCTGCCTTTCCAAGCCAGCTCATTCCGTTCCCATATCGTGTTTTCCTTGTTTGCATCTTGCTTTTCGTTTCGCCATCCTACCTATATCGTCGTATTAACCCTTCTTATTTTAACTGTGAGTATCATCACAATCCCCGTCATCCTATTTTTGAACTGAGTATCATCACAATCCCCCGTACCCGTCAGTTTCCGTGTGTCGCCTACACAGATCTCGCAATGGAACATCAACATTCATCGTCAGTAAGAAACCGGAAACCTGCTATCGCAAGAGGCAGGCCTCTAAGGAGTCAGGCACGAGAAATTGTGTACAATGTGTGCCAGTATTTTACGAGGAAGAAGAAAGGATGACGCGAAATGCAACGTTCGCGATGTGACTAGTGCAGCGACTGGCGTCTCGGCGAGAACAGTCGGCAACATTATGAAGGAAGCTGGAAACCAAACAACATAAGATCGGGCGAGACCTTTGTTTGTTACGCCAACCAAGTCCACACCGCACAAGAAGGTCATCGATGCTAATGAATTCACCGATGCTGCTGTATGAAACAAGATACGTGAATTCTACATTGTTCGGAAAGAGTGCCCTTCATTGAAAACGCTGCGGAATTGGCGAGTGACGGAGTTCTCGAGTGTGGTAGAAGTTAGCTTCGGAAACGACTGGGTAGTAGCGGTTTCAGGTGGAAGAAAATAATGTGAGTGCAACCGAAAAAATTGAGGACGACTACCGTCAAAAAGATCACTTAGTCGAGTCGGAGATCGATAGTTTCATCATTAATGTTGGGGGGGGGGGGGCTTCTGATACTGATAGCAGTTCCGGTGAGGATTCGGATTTTTCTGATTAGAAGTTTTACGTACCACACTTAAATTACGTAAGTACTAAATAAATGAATAATAATATGTACTAAATAAATAAATAATAAAATAGCATTTGTTTCCAATCTTTCCTTTTATACCTACCTACCTTCAGAAAAATTTCCTTATTTACCTCATTGTACCTTTTCAAAAAAGTACTCCTAATTTTCAAGAAAACATTTCATAGAAAAATCCTATTACACACGAGTTTGTCTGTCAGCTCAAAGGAGTCACGCTCAGGGGTCCGATTTTACAAAAATCGGGAAAATGCTACGTTCATTCACTATGGCTTTTATGACAGTATAATTTTTTATAACGAAAAAAGTTAAGTTTTTATGACTGTTCACACTCAGCTAGAAAAAGGATTACAGGGGGAAAGTGCTGCCACTGGACAGGGGAAAAACAAAAAAACGGGGAATTCCGTGTTAAAAATGATTTCCATGTTCTCCGTCAGATGGCAGGGTCGGAGGGCATTATTCTATTGCATGGACTATAACATGTTGCTAAAACGCAAAAAGTAGGTACCTATTTTTACACACATTTTCACTCATAACACCCCTGGGTATATTCCGATCGGGCTGAAAAGTTTCGGGACACAACTAGGGCCCAAATGGAGCGTGTGTGCGAAAGAACGAATTTTCCGCCAGCCGGTACACGTGATACGGCGCACGGACATTGCATTTTTGGAATCTATGCACCTTGAAACGGAAAAGAAAAAAGTTTGAGGGGGTGTTATAAAATTTTTTTGCTGAGCGATTACATGGGTGTATTATTCGCAGAATAATAAACCAAAACCATTTTTACCCCCATTTTTCACCCATAACACCCTTGGGTATACCCCGATCGGGCTGCAAAGGTTTGGGACACAACTAGGGCCCAAATGGAGCATGTGTGCGAAAGAACGATTTTTTTAGACTGAAATTAAAGAAGATATGCATGATACGGCGTACGCATACGGCGTATGGCAGACGGACATTGCATGTTTGGAATCTTGAAACGTAAAAGAAAAGATCTTGAGGGGGTGTTATACAATTTTTTTGCTGAGTGAATGCATATAGGTGTATTTTTCTCTGAATAATAAACCAAAATGTAATGTCTGTCCACCGTCCGCCGTATCATCCATATCTACTTGATTTTCGGTCTAAAAAATTCGTTCTTTAGCACACAGGCTCCATTTGGGCCCTAATTGTGTCCCGAAACTTTGCAGCCCGATCGGAATATACCCCAGGGTGTTATGGGTGAAAAAGGGGTGTAAAAATAGGGGGTTTGGTGTTTTTATAACATGAGCTTTTGAGGTATTATTGCACATGAAAGGAACAATAAATCACCATCCAATATTTCTGTAGGTATGTCCAATAGAATAATAAACCCAAAACTTCTGGAGGATCTGTACCACGCTCGTACTTCATCACTGAAGCCGCCATCAGAATGACTTTCGAAGGAACCATGAATGAGATTAGTGTCAGTATCAGAACAAGACATAAGAAAGAAAAAGAGAAGGAGAAGATGAAGGTTTCTTAACACGTAGAGTTGGTTATAAATACATGCTCAGTGTTGAGTGTTGCAGTGTACAGGTACAGGCAGCATTTTTTTCGTCCATAACGACTTAACGATTATTGGAGCGTTTAACTGAGGGTAACGAATATTGAATATCCAAGTTTTAGGAGACCAAGTAGTATTGTATCATTGGTCTCGTATATTTGCTGTGTGGTACATTGTGCGTCCTGTCTTTGATAAGACTGCTTCAATTTCATCATCTGTTTGTGAAGAGGTTCTTTCTGAGGTGACATGATCCTCCACGGACGATTTCAGCTACATTAGGTATCAAGGGGTAAGCTACCAGTTTCAAGTCTTGTTAAATAAATTCTCATTCAAGAAGATGAGAAGACTTTTCGGGTATAACTTGCGTGCATGGTCGCTCGTCTCACATTGTACCTGCTTACCTACCAATCGCGTTCAAGATATCTCAATTATTCTGCAGTATAACAACATCTAACCGCCACGATTCCGTCCTCAGAATCTGCATCTGAATGCTTGCTTATAAATTCCCTTGTTTCTCCTCTTTTTTGTTATTACCTAATGTATAGGTATTTCTGCCTACATCCATTACTTCCATGAAAGTGATATCAGGCTTTGAAATCTGTTGAGTACAAAGTATAAAGTATAAACTTGAATATTACCATAAAATAAAATTCGAATACAAGATGTTGACTCACCAAATGTATACGCAAATAAAACAGTAAGTAGGTACAGATAGGTACGTACGAAAAGCTTATCCGTCTCTGTCTTGTCGAAATCTATCGAGTTAGTGAAGTATATAGAAAGTTGTCAGTGAGAAATTCAATAAGAGAACGGAATGATAAGGCATGCCTACCCAGTTGTCAACACCTTTCTGATAACTTCGGCGGTCTCCTTCGAAAATTTCACAATATCTATGATCCATTTTCACAATGTATCGAAACTTCTTTTTCGAATTCACCTTCACGTTTCTTGATACACATTGCTACACATTGCAGACTGGACGAGAACGTTGGGTGAGACCATTGATACTCCTAGCCACATCTGAGCGCTCAGCTGCTTTCTGTCATCTAGAATGTGGCCTGATTTTTAGTGCCATTTTCCTGTTAAGTGTATAGGAATGGAAGTATGGTGATACCGTCAAAAATAGGTGTTCGAGAAAACCATGGAATCTTATTCAAAAGTGTTCAAAACTAGTTTCTAGACGGTTTTCCGCTTGATGTCGTTCCGTACGTACGTGTACTTGGCGTTTCAAATGGTCATAACTTCCTCAAAATACGGTCTTCTTCATATTTTCTTTCGGGATTTATTTAGCTAGTTGAGCGATTTTATATTTGAGATGAAAACGAGCTTTCTAGGAGGAAAAATAAGGGAATTATGATTGGTTTTCTACTTTTCAGATTTTCAACAACTGCTGTAAAAATTGATCGACATCGGTTCGGTTGGTACCAAAATGTCTGTTAGGATGTTTAAATCATGTCTATTGATTTTGAACTCGATCGCATCCGATTTGGCTAATGACAGCAAAAAAATATGTCAGTGGGTCCAACATTTTCTAGGTTTACTAGATGATGTTTGTGTGGTGTCAGAAAGTCAGGTTTCTATGCAAGTATATTGCATTTCCTGCTCAGTATAGTACAATTATTCTCATGATCGGCCAGTCAGGCCAACTTGAGCCACCAGTCGGGCCAAAATGGGTGGCCAGTCTTGTCTTCTGCCAAACTTGTATCCATAGTGTTATGAAGAATATGGATGTATTGTGTAATGTGTATTATGTTGAATTGGAATTCCCAATTCAACATAATACACAACATAATTCTTCCCTGGCCTGTGGTCTCCTCTCTTTTTAATTGCCTACCTCCGTCCAGCTACTGATTCACTACTAAGAACAAGGCGAGTAGAGAGAGGAGGTGTGCTCATGCTCAGTAGGATGAGAAGGGGTGTGACGTCACGAAGAGTCCTCCACGACACCCGTCACCCCTGCCTTCTTATGGACACCTTCATCTGGTCAAAAATTTTCTGTTACTAATGGGCGACTTCTGATGATGTTGGGAAGAAAAATATGATCATCTGATAGATGAGCAGTTCAAAGACGAGACTTGTTGGTTTTAGTTGTTCTCAAGGTATTAGTTCTTTACTGATTATTATTTCCGACCTGCCACCCCGAAATTGAAATCTCAAGTAGGTACCCAAGCAATGAAAATTAGGGCCATATAATGTATGCTGCCTAGGATAATACCCAGGGATGGAATAATTGACTAAATGAAAAAAAAAAAAAGCTGTCTATTTCTATTACAACAAGATTTATTCAAATCTTTGAATATTAAACATGTAGGTATTAGGTAATAGGTATTTTACATGGGTGTGAGTTTATTAAAAGAATATGGATTCATTAAAACAGTATGGTGCATCTATTAGACGGCGCTATTTATTTTCTACATGCATTCATAAGAAGAATTAAAAAAATATATTAGAGCAGCTCACCGCTCGCTGCCTGCGAATATTGCTTCCGAGTCTGCGAAGCAGCGGAAGCCTTGTGTTCACTTTCGTGAGCCAAAAAATTTTTGTCTTCAGAAATCAAAATTTCCACTTGCATTTTGCGTTTCAAAGCCTACTGAACAAATTTGGTTCCGTGTCTGTCGGTCTGTGAGTCTGTGAGTCTGTGAGTCTGTGAATCTGTGAGTCTGTGAGTCTGTCCGCATTTCCTTGTTACAGCCATAACTTCCACGATTTTGAATTGATTCAGCTCAAATTTTGAGGGATGGTGCGGATAAGGCCCCTTGAGGTCCCATACAAATTTCAACATGATTGATCCAGCGGTACGCCCTGCGCATGCGCTAACGTTAAATTCAACAAACACGCATAACTTTCACAATTTTGATTCAATTTCGCTCAAATTTTCAAGGGTTGTTTGGACAAGGCCTAGTGAGTTCCAGTATGAATTTCAGCATGATCGGACCCTCGGTGCGCTCTGCGCATGCGCTGGCGTGAAATAGATTCAATTTCCTTGTTACAGCCGTAGTAACCAAAGATTTCACCCAATTTCAATGTAATTCTCAGGGATTAAGCGGGTAGGGCCCATTGAGGTCCCATATAAATTTCAACATGATAGAGCCAGCGGTTCGCCCTGCGCATGCGCTCTGTCTGTCTGTCTGTCCTTCTATGCACGGCCAAACGGCTCGACGGATATCGACCAAATTTGGCACGAATATCCAGTAGGCTCCCAAGTTGTGCAACGTCGCATTTTCAATTCCCTGACCATAGCGGAACTATGGTCGACCATGGTCAACTCCTGAATGGCTTGACGGATATCGACCAAATTTGGCACCAATATCCAGTAGGCTCCCAAGTTGTGCAACGCCGCATTTTTAATTCCCTGACCATAGCGGAAATATGGTCGACCATGGTCAACTCCTGAATGGCTTGACGGATTTTGATAAAATTGGGCACAAATACCCGGTAGGGTAAGGGATTTTTCCGTCGTTTGTTGGTTCCACGATACTGCGTACAGCGAATCTCGGATAGCGAGCGAAGCGAGCGGTCAGGCTAGTTATGTATAATGGACGTAATGTATTATGGAAGTCATGTTATGTATAATATGTATATTTCATGTAATGTTATGTAATGTTATGTTATGTAATGTAATGTTATGTAATATGTATATTTAACGTTATGTAATGTAATGTAATGTTATGTTATTTTGCTTCCGAGTCTGTTCTATTTTATAATGGGTCACTCTGATTGTGACGAGGAAGCTCCTGTGCCATCACCTTGGCAGTGTATTTTTTATTATTAATGGGCAAATTCCAGTGAAATTGTGACGAAATCTACCTAAAACTGGATGGTTTTAGTATTTCTAAAGGTAGGTATAAGTTATTTAGGAAATAAGATAAATTCCATCCATTCCATTATTTTGACTGGCCACCCCAGAATTGAAATCTCAAGTAGTAGGTAGGTACAATATTGTTCAGGAAAGGGCAACTGCATGCTCATTTAAATAGCATTACAAGGTTTAGTAAAATCATAAACGAAGGTTTATAGGTTTTTTACTGGCGCATTTATTAAAAGAATAAGAAAATGAAGGATATTGGAAGAGGAAAATCATTTCAGTTGCATGCATTGATTCAAAGCTTTCTGAAATAATAGTAAATAAAAGCAAGTAGTAGTAAGGTGTCCTGTAAATCGCCACCAGTGTCAATCGCTACCAGTTGGATCCATTCAAAACTGCAGCTACACACCAATTGATCTACTCACTCTTCTTAGATATTTTTTACATATGGACCGATATAGGATATTTTTTTCCTTCTAGCTTACGAGCATCCGGACCCCTTTGCTCTACTCACCCCATTAATCTATATTTTTACTCAAGGACCCATGCGAGCTTGGAAGCATACAGACCACTTGTCTATTTATGTTACTACGTAAAATCACAGTCTGGTATGGACTGGTGGCGATTGACACACACTTTTAGGTTGTAGCGATTGTCAGTGGTGGCAGTGGACATGTAGTAAAGTGTAGTAGTAGGCAAGCAATAGTAGGTTGTAAATGAAAAGATACAGTTGAGCAGTTGATAACCAACTGTTCTAACCATTGTGCAATCAATCGGGATTGCGAAAATTCAAATTACTTACAAAAATTGTAATGTCAACAGGTCTTCAGTTTTACAGTCAGTTGTGAGGTATTCTGTATAAGCATTGTTGATGATGGTAGCACTGCGGTGAGAAGACGAACCTGACTGTTTGCACACCTCTCTTTCTTTCATTTTTAGCTTTCATACAACCACTTAATTAAATGTTCATTCGTTGGTCCATACCATGCTTTTTTAAATTTATTTATTTCTCATTATTCTTATTATTTATGTGTTGCAGAGGATGGAGGAAAGGTGCTTGAAAACTTTCCATTGACATTACACTGCCGGTAATGGATGCGCCGTTTCTGATTGGTGAAAATCCTAACAACAACGGCGCTCGTAATAATGGACAAGCAAATCCTCTTATCAACGTTCGTGATAGATTGTTTTATGCATTATTTATTAAAGCATCATTGGCTTATGCTCGGACGTTCCCCAAGGCTGCTAGAAGATGCATAGAGTTTACTCTTCTACTGAAGGTTGGTGCAACTTCTTTCATTCCTGTTTTTTATGTGAAATTAGCTAACTCATGTGCTGTGGCACTAGCCCGTCATTATCTGGGTTAATGTTATAATACACTTCATGGTGTAGGAATTATGCTATCTGGTTCTGCTATCAACTAATTCCGAAAGATTAGATCATTCCTATAAACTAATTCTGAAAGATTGGATTATTGATAGTTCAGAGTGAGTGTAGTGTGTATTTATTTATTTTAGGCATTTCCCTTTTCCTGTCGTATAATAATTCTGTGGTCATCCAACAGTATGCTTGTTGCTCACATCATCCAATGATCTATCTCCATTTCAGTCTCTTGCCCACACCTCTCCATAAATAACAGTATCTGTTACTCATTGCCAATGTGGGAATATGTTTTAAATAAGTGGTGACATCAGAAGATCAAATTACTCAAAATTCGATGGCTTTATCTCATTGCTCAGTTCACTCATAACATAGCTTTGGATGGACACTTATAGGTTTGGGCATATATATTTTTTCTGGACGAACTTGATATGTGAAATACGAAAGAAAGGAAGGTTGAATGGGGTGAAAATGGTCTCCTATTTTTGAATATCGTGATTCTGTAAAAGATGCAAAGAAAACGACGTGGAGACAGATGAGATTTAGCATTTTATGTTACAAGCTTAGAAAGTAATGCGACTCCTCTTACAAAAGTACTGGAATGGAAAGCACATTTTTGTTATTTTTTCATATGTTTAGGCTCAGAAGCGGTCGAGGCCTTACGTTTTCGTTTTTACACTATAGACATATTTCATTATTTTGAGGGGGAAAAGTGGGGTTCCCCATTTTCGACCACGCTGAACGCTAATCTCTCGAAAAAGGTATTTCAGCTCCTTCAGGTAGTTGAGTGAGTGTGTGTGCGCGCGCGCACGTGTGCGTGTGCCTGCATGCATTTTTGTGAACTGTCATAACTCACGACCCTCTGGTCCGAATTGGTTCAAATTTTGATGGTCTTTCGGGGTTAGGTCCTTGTTGGTCCCATATGAGGTTTGTCGCATTCGGATCAGCAGTAGATACTGCAGTGCTCATGCGCAAACGTGAAAAATGTCGAGCC
The DNA here is from genome assembly GCA_954871275.1 of Leptopterna dolabrata. Classification (NCBI taxonomy): domain Eukaryota; kingdom Metazoa; phylum Arthropoda; class Insecta; order Hemiptera; family Miridae; genus Leptopterna; species Leptopterna dolabrata. The sequence goes on along the minus strand of OX940974.1, from coordinate 35,094,863 downwards.
TACTTAACTCACAACCCAATGGTCCGAATTGGCTCAAATTTTTATGGTAGTTCAGGATTAGGTCCTAGTTGGTCCCATATGAATTTCGTTGCATTCGTATCAGTGTAGCAACTGCGCATGTGCAAACGTGAAAACTGTTGAACTGCGATAACCCATGACCCAACAGCCCAAAGATTGATTGGTGAATTTCGTCACATTCATATCAGTAGTAGAGACTGCGCAAGCGCAAACGTGAAAACCGCCGAAACGCCATAACCCACGACCCAAAAGTCCAAATTGGTGCCCACCAGATCATCTGAAATGTCAGAGCCTGGGGGGCAAACAGCTGCCCGCCAAACCAAAGAAATTTCAAGATTTGGGGAGAAGGAACAGGTTTTTATACACACATTCAACAGAGGGAAGGAACATGTTTCTATATGCACATCCAAAAGTGAGGTGCAAAGCACTGAGCATGCTTCTCTAGGGGACAAAATGGAAAAATCCTTTTTGTGGCTGAGGAGGTTTTTTTGCAGGGTAAATTTTTACAACAGGGTTGGAGGGGAGGGGAGGGGTGATGTAACATCTTTTTGTATTGATGAAGTAAAAAATTTTTCTCAGTAGTGACACATAAAAAAATCGCAGTAACAATTTTTTCTTGCTAAACATTTTTTTCCAGTGGAAATTTTTTCATAGTTTTCTTTGAAATTTTTCATTTCACATTTTTTAATCATTTTGTAAAAAAATTAGTTAACTATTGTTTCATTTTTCAACAAAAAAATTCATAATTTTTTGGGAATTGCGTTTCAACATCTGTTTTAAACTCGTTCTAAGAAGTGCTGCAGAAAAGTATAATTGTACGTGAAAGTTACAGCACTCCAAACGTTATCAAATTAGGTTACTTGACCATAATTTGCAGCGTTTTCAAACTGCTATAATTCTGCTTCTTCTGAACCAATCAGGTTCAGATTTTGAACATTCCTGAGGGTGCCCCAGTGAACATTGTGCCAAATTTCAGCTCTTAAAACCCTCTCTAACCTACTCAAACTGCCCCCCCCCCCCTCCTATTGGTGAAAGTGGGGGGGGGGGGGGCAAAACTCACAAATGACACTTCTTTGGAGCATAACAAATGTTGCAACATTTCAACTCATTTCGTTATTTCTTCGAGGTGTAACCCTGTGAAATAACAACAACAATTGGTAGAATGACAGCAACTAGAGAAACTTGAAAAATAGCGATTTTCAAACTTCTAAAAAACCGGCACCTGAAGGTCCCAAGGGTTGGAATTTGGTTCACTCCGGCGTCCCTAGATCAAAAGGTTATCTATATGGAAACATAATGATAAAACATTGTGTATTATATTTATATCGTTGTTTAAAGTGTATTATATGTATTTATATCATTGTTTAAAGTGTATTATATTTATATCTTTGTTTAAAGTGTATTATATTTATATCATTGTTCAAACCTTGTTAATACAGGGAATGTCGCTTCTTAATTTCCCTAATGGCCCGGATTGTTAATTGAAAAAGTCCTCTCTTTCGGACTAACTAGAAAAATACCCTACAAAATACTTCCTATTATGGATACGGACAACTAATTCCACACATAGTACCAATAGTACCAATGCTGAGCCATGTAATCCATGGATTACTCTAGACCATAATATTAATTTTTAGTGATAACATGATATTTCACTAAACTGATCAAACTGAATGAACTTTCCTTTCCCAGGCCCTGGTGTCATTCTTCATATTGGCGTATATTCACGTCAAATTTTCTGGTACTCCTGCTGCCTGTCTGGAACATGTTCGCAACACCTGGCCACGAGATGGGATTCTTCGAGTGGAAATCATACCAGGCTCACAACACCAAATTATTATCAAGGACCACGAATTCCCTTATATTAAGGGGAGTGATAGCATTGGTCATCATGTCCCCGTAATTATTGATAATCTGACTGATCGAGAAAAGTAAGCTATTGTGTCCCACTAAGATGTTCGATTCTGTTAACAGTAGTGATTCATTGTCACTTTCTGTTGCACTGAGGGTTAAGTTAGTTTCTCTATTTTACAGAATAATGAAGAACAAATACACATTCGATCCCAACTTTTATGCTGATAACACTACAAGTACTAGTGATTTCATTGAATCAGGTAACTATTCCCGAATAAATGAAGTATTCATCTATGAGTGAGGTAGATTTTGCTTCACCACAACTGAAGGTAGACAAGTCTTATATTCATGCAAGAAATAGAGACAATGCATGTCCTCTGAAACCAAAATTCTGTTTCCTTTCTCGTTTTGCTTTACATCAAGGAACAAATTTGGATCCCTGTTTGTCTGCATGTATGTTCTTGGAACCATCAGATCAAGTAGAACAATGAGGAGAACCCATGACTTCTGTTTATATTACTTTCCCATTTTCAAATGAAAGTAGATTCCTTCTAAGAACTTTGAGACCAACCACACTCTCCTACAATGAATAGTTCTTTTTCTATGAGCTTTCAAAGTTTCGGCAAGGAGTGACGTCATTGCACCCCTACCGCCTGGGTGGGACCCCCTTGCCCAGTCTGACGTCACTTGTTGCCGAAATTCTGAAAGCACAAGAACTATTCATCGTAGGGGAGTGCGGTTGGTCTCAGCATTCTTAGAATGCCTACTTTCATTTAAAAATATAAATAGAAGTCATAGGTACTCCTCATTCAATAGACTCCGACTGACAGTGATTTCCGTTTGGCCAAATGTTGAGTGATCTTGGAAATTGCTCTGCATTAAAGAATCTTGTAAGCACTAGATTACAAGGTCAGTTTGGCGACTGTGTTACTTGATGTCAGCTGTGGCTCGTCGCTTAAGAACATGAGGTAGTCACAAGTTGTTGTGTTGATGACTTTGGAACTGTTACTTTGCAGTTTTTTTAGGGTTATGGTACCTTTTGTTATTATTGGTGGAAGGAGGATTGGGTATCCATTTGACTCCTGTACACAACAATATGAGACTTATTCTCAACCGATAATTGAACTCATACACGCCGACCTGATCTGTAAATATTTACAAGATCCTCCGACTAAATGATTAGAATAACTCTAAAAAAGAGGTATTCCAGAATATCTCTAATAAATTCATGGACTATTTCTTGACATATTGCCTGAAGAAACTAACCTGCTAGTACTAACTTGAGAGACTGACCTATTAAAGAAAGTAAAGTAACAGCCATTTCTGGCTGGGGCTTTTCGTCCGACTGTCCTGCCAGTGTTGTGGACCGCGGACCGCGACTGTCCTGATAGCAACAGTGATAAGTTATTTATATCGGGATGGAACGGTTGTTGGGGGGGGGGGGGGGGGGTCGAGTGAGAAAGGTATTTGAGGTGTCAGGAAAAGATTGAGAAAGCTTGGGAAGAAGAGACTGGTGTTATCTCTTGGGCATAGGCTCATGGTATAGCATGCCCTAATAGAATCGGAAGACAGCGGAAGAGGTCAGATTTTTGGCTAAGGTAACCAGCTAGCTGGCATGGCCACAAACGTGCACCCACGGTTTTTGCCATGTGCCCATGGCTGTCAGGTTGAACGGTACCTACCACAATTTAGACACGGGACCATACACAATAGCATAACAACATCAACAGCTGAGGGCAGCTGTTGGCTGACACTTTGAAAACCAATATATTAGTGATCCACTTCTAACCACACGTACACCTGCAACTGTGCGTCATTCACTCAACACATTTCCGCTTTCACTATCACAGTAGCCAATGATTTTACTTGAGTTAGACTTTGAATATCACAACTTCAGGTCGATTTTCCCCCCTCAGGTATCGGAAGACACGTGTGAGTGCCTGCCATGCTTTGCCTGATAGCAGCTGTTGGATCTTGACAGAACGATGATAGCATATCATATGTCAGGCCTTGACACTTGAGAAGGGTAGAGTAGGCATCCAACTGCTTCCTGGTAGCGGACATCAAGATCATAAGGCTCCTTGCAGTCTTGGTCTATCATCAGTGATTCCGTGTTCAATTCCATTGGTGTAGAAACAGGGTACCATCCAGCCATTCCGAATTTTTCCAGGGATTTAGCAATATAGTCGCTTTGACTGATGCGTAGAGTGCTTTCAGTGTGATTGCATGTGATGTTCATGACCAGGAACTTCCAAGATTTCACCAAGGTCCTTCATCTCAAAATGAGGAACTTGCATACTTTTTTATTGCGGAAACCAAAAGTGGATTGAATTTGAAGACAAACGGTGAAAGAAAAATTTGTTTCAGACGGCCAGTGGTTTTATAAAAATAAATTAAATTTGCATTTCTGAGAGCCCGCCAAAACGCCCGAATCAGCTGACTCCGCCCACTCCCCGAGTGTGACATCACATCCCATGTGTCTTTATGTCTGGATCCACCATCCACTTCCCCTGTTTACTTCATGTTACTGAATCGTTGGTTGTGTTTTCGCGACTTTTTGGTGCTGTTCATTCAACTTTTCATGCTGTACTCAATATTGATGCAGCAATAATTGCAATACTGGACAAAACACCTAAAGTGAAGGATGGGTATGAAGAGTCATCTTTCAGCTTACCGCCTCTCAGATCATTTGGCCTGTGAGAGTTCGTATCAAAAATAAAACTTGGGAATTTCGAAATGAAGATGACGAGGTGAGCTGTTATTGTGTGAACCTAGTTACTACAAGTAGCTAATGTAGTTGTCTTTAAAATTATGTTCATCAATTCATCGAATTTCGTTGTATGCCTTATGTGGTAAGCCATCTTGCAATGTGGAATAACACAAATAAACCTTTAGCTTACCACTAAAGTGTAGTGCTTAGTGGTAAGCTAAAGGTTTATTTATTTTGTGTTATTCCACATTTAACATTATGTACCTAACTAACTTGCCAGCAAGAGGAATTGATTGGCAAAACGTACTGAGTTCTTGTTGAACCTTTTTCCAAGCGATTACCATAATTCGTAGGTACCGTTCACCTATATTATTCTTCGACGAGCGTATTCTCTTAGCCTATCAGTTATCCCCAATACCTAGGCTGGCCTAATTTTACTAGTTACCTATTATCAAATTATTCCTTACCTAAGTTAGTAGAGTAAGGAAAGGGACTACCCAACATTGCTGTTAAAAATCCTCAGAAGAACCTTGACAGATTCTTTCTATCTTCGAACAGTGGGGGTACATTTCACCTGCGTACCTACCTACTATGTATTTTCTACAAAATTCATTATATTTATTGAAGTCAACCGTTCATTCTAACACTTGTGGCTCAGAGTAGTTGGGGACGGATGGTCCCAAAAATTTTGATTTTGAAACGTCAATGCTGTATGCTGCGAAATGCTGTATGCTTATAGGTGGGAAAAGCTTCGTTTATAAAATCAAATACCTACTTCAGTGATTTTGGGGGACACAATTGTTTGACTTTTCTACCTTCGTTTGGTACGTGGTGATGAAACAGAACTGACGATTAGTTTTATCCTGCTCGAAATATATCCATCCATGAAAAGCAAAGGTATGACAGAGATTTGATCACGGTCATGTACCTATATTAGTAAATATTCATACCTACTTACATTAAGATGACCTCCGCAAACTTACGTAGGTTTATGTGTAAGTGATACCCTTTCCTCTTTATCAGGTCAAACCACTTTTTCTGGGGTTGTTGGCCAGTCAGCGCAACAATGAACCATTTTTTGGGCGATTTAGCAGTTGAGCTGGCACGATGTTTGTACGATTGTACGACATTTTTTCGGAATAACAACAAAATATGAAGGAATAGCACCCCTTTCTGATTTCTGCATCCAATCCATCCAGCTTTGTTTTTGTTTGTTTGTTGGTTCCATTCCTCTTCTTCTTCTTCGAGGTATTTTATTTTTGTTATACAGTATGGTCATGCGTTGTTGTCACTTCTGTTCCATAGAAGATGTTGAAGCATCGCGGAAAATAACGAAAAGAAAACTTTTTACATGAATGTAGTTGTTAGTTGGAGAACCATGGAAATCGCCTTGTCTCCCGGGGATCAGAGGACTATGACGTCACACGCTTGTCAACCAATCACAGAGCGTTTCACACAGCTGCCCCTTCTCCCGATTTTAAAATTCGATTTTAATTATAACACCAACATTTTTGTCCATGTTTGATCACATTTTTGTAAACCACGTAGGTGGTCGAGTGTAGAATAAACAAGGTTCATACAGAATTTCTCAGTCATTATGAACATAAATATTCAGAGGGATAATTCGAGGTACTGGGAATTTATCAACTGGTTTCATTGGCCTGTGGTATCACTATTTCTCGTTACCATAACTGGATTCCCAAACTCAAGAATTATTGGTGAAACAATTATTGTTCACGACAAAATATTTTCAGATGGTACAAATTGCTTTCAATACTACTTAGGTTATCAACTGGGCAAAAAGATAATCATTCAAAGAATTTTTTAGCATTCATAACAAATATACTCAGGTTAATATGGGACCAAATCCGCAAAATTCAGAATAGGAGATCACCTCAGCATTGGCCCTGTGTGGGAGACTAGACAAATTACTTCTCCTGGAATATTACACCAAATTGGGTCTAATACGCTCCAATGCTCCAAGATGAGACATATAGCTGAATTTATGGACGCTCTCATGGGACATGTTGATACCTCACCTTGTATGGATGGGCGAACTTATTCAGCTCTACACCTTTGGCCTATGAGCACAAACTTCTGAGCTAGGTACTAATATACATTCCGGCTTACGACACCCTTCCCAGAATCATGGAATGATTTTATCACAGTACCAGGCAATCCTCCACAAGAACTTGACATAATGTTATGGTGCGGAGTTCCCAATATATAATATATGCCAAAAAGCAACATTGACTTTTTTAGATTGTTTTTTACAAATATTCAGTAATCTTTCATCCCTGGAAAGTCAAATGAGACCCACTTTTTCAAGATAAACTATGTTAAACTGTATCAAAATATTAGGTTATTCTGTTACTGAACCTGGATTGTTATTATTGACTGTGACTGCGGATTGCTATTTAATCAATGTTGAATAAACGAATGAAGTGAATTCAAAGTTTTAAATCTCATACCTTATACCGCTCTTTACAGGATTTTATATCAGTTTTGGCACTTAACCGATTTTTAGCATTATTTGACCCACTTTTTGTTTAAAAAATGTTCATATTCGAACTCATCCTTTCGTTTGCCCTTACAAAAAATGTTGGCGGAATTAGGAATTTCAGTCTCTAAGCCAAGGTCAGATATCATTCAGAGTGCACATGAATAATCAGAATCAGACACGGAAATTAGAAGAAAGTTTTTGAAATTAATAGATTGTTGAAGATTGAACCACTACTTGACTAAAAACGCAAGGGAGATAACAATAGTTATGTAGTTAATGAACCAAAGATCACCTGCCATATTTTGTTCCCTCATAATTATAAACATTTATTTGGCACCACTATTCCAACCCATTGATACTTCAATACTTTATGGATCCTGGCTCCTGAGGCGTTGTATTGCTTATTCTTAACACAATGGTTTACAAAATTCGAATTTCCGCACAAGAAATGTAATATATTTTTTGCAGACACTCCTGATCCGAGCATGGAGGTCCCTGTCAAGCCAAACTCCCCACAAGTTGAGGTAATGCAATGCTGATCAATCACTGGGCAATCCCAGTCATTTTTCTTTTCTTAATTTTCTCAACAAAATTGTTTGGAGTAATTGAAAATGAAGCGCCTACATTGACTTGGACAAGCTTCATATGAGAGGTGGACCAAAATTAGGAACTGAAAAAACAGGTTTGAAACAAACTTGATGGATACGAGCATCTCTGTCCTGGAAGTGCTGATAGATGCATGAGTATTATTATTATGTGTGTATATCTCCTTACCACATCTGTGGATTGAGTTGGACTCCGTGGTTTTCAAATTGTGAAATGAAATATATTTCCACAAAAATAAACAACATAATCATATTGCTATTGAGAACTATATTTAAATTAAGAACACTTGAATGGACGTGGAACACTACCATCCCATGGACAAGTCCGTGCTGGATGGTGAGTACCTATTCCAGTATTACCTACCTTTCAATATAACGGAGTTCCGTACGGTTCTCTTTATTTTTTACAGTCAAATTTATGATGTGGCTGTCAGCTTTTTAGTCTTGTATTAATAAAATACATTGGAGGCACTGGACTCTCAGTATTTGTAAATCTGTGTAAACTATTTTCAACGCTTTTGAAACTCTTTTTGGTTTATTATTCTGCGAATAATACACCTATGTATTCGCTCAGCAAAAATTTTTTATAACACTCCCTCAAAATATTTTCTTTTACGTTTCAAGGTGCGTAGATTCCAAAAATGCATTGTCCGTTCGCCGTACACCGTCCGCCGTACACTGTCCACCGTCCTCTGTATCACATATCCCGGCTTCATTTTTGGTCTAAAAAATTCGTTCTTTGGCACACAAGCTCCATTTGGGCCCTAGTTGTGTCCCGAAACTTTGGAGCCCGATCTGAATATACCCAAGGGTGTTATGAGTGAAATTGGGTACCTATAAAAATAGGTACTTTTTGTGTTGTAGTAACATGAATATTTAAGGTTTCGTTTTCCATGTTTTCTGGGACAAGAAGACCGAATATGAAGTCGATTTGACCAAAGAGTGGAAAATTGAGGTTCTACCAATGGTTCTGATCCCAAAATCGATTTTTTATTAGTCAAAGTCCTGGGAAATGTTCTGAAACCACCATCAATTTGTATATTAACACTAGAAAAAGTGTCAACAGGTGAATCAAGACAATTAAATGGCACTACCAATTATCAAAGATAATTTGGAAAAAAGGAGCGTACCTAATTTGTGTTTTGGGTGCCAAAATTGGTGGAAACAATCAGAAATAGCTATTTAAATTATTTCGTATGAAAGAAACAATTAATGAACAGCCAACATTTCTGTAGGTATGTCCAATAGAATAATAAACCCATGTGACAAGGACTTTGCAGTGTTTTTTTTTACGTTGTGGCTGCCACCTTTCAGAAGTCTTGCTTGGCCTGAATTCAAGTTTGGAGCTGTGGGTGCTCTTGATCGTTTCCATTGAACTGTTTCTGTGCAAACGGAGGGGTGATCAAGCTCCCCTTTATGTTTCAAAAACGCGGTGTGATGAAGAAAAGACGTGAAAAAAAGGTGCTGTATTTTTTGTTAAATAATATACCACAGAATGGGTAAGTGAAGGGGCACGGCGGGTTAGACAGGAATCCCAGAGGTCAGTTGCTGACAAATTCGGAAGTTTTGTAGGAGCCTATGGAAAGTTGTATAAAAATGTTCTCAACAGTTGGGGGGGGGGGGGGGGGGGGGATTGACCAAATACCTAGGGATGACACTAAGGTGTTGGAGAAACTTGAAAAATGAAAAATAGTTGGTGGTTTTATTTTCAGTTTTTTGTTGGAGGCAATTTTACAATCTTTGCGGCCAAACATATTCATGTAGATGTGTTATCAAAGGACTCTGATGATGACAAAAATGGTAAGTATTACTTGGGCAATGTTTATAAATGATTTATGGCTTCAAAGTCTACCGAAGTAGCAGAAGCCGTGTGACCTTGAATTTTTATAGCTGTTGAGATTCATTTTTGTATCACCATTCACTATTTTAGTTATTATTCATTTTCAAGCTCCTCATGAGGATGAATACATAGTAGAATACTCGTTGGACTACGGACTACTAAGATTATCATTGTCTACAAGGCAGAAATTGAACATCCCCATAATGGTTGTCACTCTGGATCCTGCTACAGATCAGTGCTTTGGTGATGCACTTTCACGATTTATTCTTCGAGAACTTATTGGATATGATGACCTCCTGATGTCAAGCGTCAAGGCACTTGCTGAAAAAGAAGATAACAAAGGCTATTTGAGGTAGTTTGCTAGGTTTTTTAGAACTTTTTTGTGTTTGAAAGTTGAAGTTCTAATTCAACCATTTGTGTTATTGGTTGAATTGGTGGGTTCTCAGCAGCTCTTCATCATGAACTATTCATTATGGGCGTTATGGGCCCCTTCTAAAATTAAAGTAAAGTAACAGCCATTTCAGGGTGGGGCTTTTCGTCCAATTGCCTGCCAGTGTCGTGGATGTGGTCAGCTGTCCTCCAGTGGGAGGATCTGAATTCGATCTGATCATTTCGCTCTTGGCTACTCATTGCCTGACTTCCTTTAGTGGTGAGGGGTTCACCCAACAGCTACATGGGTCACATGGCTACATGGGGTTGGACATGTCACCACGTGTCATGGTGGTCACCGATCCGAGTAGTAACCACGCTCGAGGTCTCTTAACTTCGGCGGTCTCATGGGAGCCTGTTTATTCCATCTGATAAGGCCGTTGGGCTGGGCCCCTTCTACAATACCTTTAAGGCAAATAATATTGGGTGTTAGGGTGACCCAAGGACTATTAAATTTTAGAACTTAATTTACCTAAATGATAGTTACCTTGATCATGGTGGCAGTAAACAGAAGTTGAAACTTGTCTAAGGTGAAACAGGAAGTACCCAATTTTTCATTAGGAGGTACCGAACTAAATTTTCTGTTTGGATTTGGAAAAATTTTATTTGATGTAGGTATCTGTTGTTTAGCAGGTTCATTGTCACACCTTCATTAGTTATGGTAAGTAGTGAAGGTATTTTTCATTATCAACAGAGAGAATGGTGGTGCTACTCCAAACGTCAATAGGTGTTTTTTAATGTTTGTACATGTTTACGAAAAATATCCGTTTCCGCTTTATTAGGTGATTGATGTATTTTCTTCGTGAGTGCATAATAAAATGTCTAATCCGTTAATCCGACTAACAAATGTTAAGTGGCATTGTTGAGTTGAACAGGAAAAAGTACAAAACCTGATCGTTGATTTGTGACGTGAATTAGAAGACCAAAACTCGTGCGATGTGGTCACAGACATGACATGATAGATTCACAAGAAATTGAGAATAACAACAGAAAGGAAGCATTCAGACGGATAGCCAGAACCATCACCAAGGAAAATCAGAATGACATACTTGATATTTCATATCCCAGTGAATTGTGGAGAAAATTATCTGCCAGATTTCAGCCAAAAACGAGACTACGACACGACGTCTTCAAGCTTCTAAATGTTTATTAAATGTTACCAGAGGATATTGAATCTTATGTAAATCGAGTCCTGGAATATGCTTCAGAAGTTGTGAAGGGGGGGGGGGGGGGGGGAGTGCAAAAATTAGTGATGAACAAGCGTGTAACATAGGTATTCATTAATGGACTACCTGAGGGGTACGAAACCACTGTCAGAACGGTTTTTTACGTTCAAGGGTGATGAGTACATGCCCGGAATACTGGAGAGCTTGTTATGCGGAGAATATAGGAGGAAACCGTTCAAGAAAGACGAAGTGAAGACGGTGAATGACTTGAACGCGCTCCTTGTACAACAAGGATTCAGAAGGAAATGCTCCAACTGCAGAGGATGAAGAGCACTTCGCGAGATATTGCTGTAAGAAGAGATTCAAACGAGAAGCGAGCAAAAATACTGAAAACAAGAATGATGACATTAACCAGGCTTCATTGATACGTTTAAGTGCAGTATCTTGTTCAGTAAGTAATAACGTATGGTTAATAGATGTGGAGCGAGATGTCATTTCACTCCCAACAAATCGGATTTCACTACGTATGAAGAGCTGACTAGATGTTGGGGAAAAGTACTGTCCGAGAATTAGATAATCTACAGATTAGTAGGGGTTCAGCTATCTGTGAAGGTTGCCTAAAGGGAAGAGTACTTGCAAACCTTTTCCAAAAGTGAGCAGATTAGTTACCCGACAATTATTGGAAGTTGTTCATTCTGATTTTGCTCTCTGCCAGTGTTATTCTAAATGTAGATACTTTGTGACATTTATTGATGATTTCTTGAGAAGAGCCACGATCTACTTTATGAGGAATAAAGACAAAGTACTTGATTGTTTCAAACGAACCTCAGAAAATCAAACAGGCAAAGTCATCAAGTGCCTGAGGAGCAACAATGGCCATGAATACGTCAGTAAGGCCTTTTGTACTTATAGCCCACAGCAGAATGGAGTAGCGGAGCGGCTAAATAGAATGATTCTTGATTTGGCCAGGTCAATGTTAATCGCAACCAATGCCCCTAAATGATTTTGGGCTGAAGCTGTGAACACCGCCTGTTACGTTCGAAGTGGATGTCCCTCGGACGACGGAGAATCCCCAGAAGAGATTTGGACAGAGAGAAAACCAAGCGTGCGCCATATGAGACCATCTGGATGTAAGGCCTTCGACCATGTGCCAAAAGAAGTAAGAAAGAAGCTTGATGATCGTGCTGATGAATGTATCATGTTAGGATGTGCAGGAGTTTCAAAAGGTTCAGGTTGTGGAATATGACCAAATGTGCACTCATCATAAGTAGAGACGTAGTGTTCATGGAGAATGAATTCCCTTTCAGAAACATAGATAAAGAAAGGGAAAACATGGATTATTCCTTTCTCGAAATGAATAGGGTTGCAAGTATTAGTAATAAAGTTGATGTTCAAGAAGAGAAAACGCCCGATGAAGAGCAGGTAGAAGAGGAGGGACTTGGTGATGCTTTTGATTCAGACGAACTGGCAAATCATCACCAAAGTTATATTGCAGAGCAGCAGAAAAACCATTCGTGTTATTGACGAGGAACAGGCAAATCAGTATGAAGGAAAGATGTGTTTGAGGGGCAGGAGTAAATTGAGAAGACCAAACTATTTTTGTTGTTCAGGTGTGACTCAAGGATCTGAGCCAAAATCTTATAAGCAGGCAATGTCTGGACAAGATCGTGAATTGTGGGCTGCAGCAGTTGAGGAAGAGTTCAATGAAGTCAATCGTTGAATGCAGTGAAAGTTTGGGAAGTCACAGACCTGCCTTTGGGAAAATTTGCCGTTGGTTGAAAATGGGTTTTCAAAATGAAGTACATGGCCTATGGTTCAGTTGACAGGTACAAAGCCCGATTGGTAGCCCAAGGCTTCACTCAAAAGGAAGGAGTGGATTGCAAAGAAACTTACAGCCCATGTTGTAAGTCTTCCAGCTGTGAGGCTCATTTTGAAGTTAGCAGTGAAAAATGATTGGCTCATCCATCAGATGGATGTGAAGACTGCGTACTTAAATGGCAAGCTCAAGGAAGAGATTTATATGAAACAACCAGGTGCAGTGGAACCAGGTTCTGAACAAAAAGTGTGTACTCTTGAAAAGCCTGTATGGTCTAAGGCAGTCGGGAAGATCATGGTATGAAACCCTGGATGAGAAGTTACGGGAAAATGGAATGGAAAGATGTGTTGCAGAGAATTGTGTGTATTTCAAGAAAGTAGGCACTAAAATCATGATAATTGTTATATACATGGGTGATTTGGTCCTGGTTGCCTCTGATGAAAAAGTAATGTCAATGGCAAGGGCCATGTTGAAGAAAAAGAAAGAAGAGAAGTTACGGGAAAATGGAATGGAAAGATGTGTTGCAGAGAATTGTGTGTATTTCAAGAAAGTAGGCACTAAAATTATGATAATTGTTATATACATGGGTGATTTGGTCCTGGTTGCCTCTGATGAAAAAGTAATGGCAATGGCAAGGGCCATGTTGAAGAAAAATTTTGAAATGAAAGACTTGGGGGAACTACATTATATTCTTGGGATCAAAGTGAAAAAGCAAAATGATGGATCACTACTGTTGAACCAAAGCAAGGACATAAAAGAAATTCTGACTGAATTCAGTATGATGGATAGTAGACCAGTGATGACACCAATAGATCAATTTCAATTCACCAAGGCATGTTACCGGACTACAGAACAGGAGAGGAAGGAGATGGAGTCTGTTCCATATCAACGATTAGTGGGCAAACTTATGTACCTCGCACAAGCAATGCGGCCTGATCTGTCCTTCACATTCTCCAAGTTAGACAGTGTGCTTTAACCCTGGGAGAGTGCATTGTGCTTCCGCAAAGAGGGTGCTGCGTTATTTGCAAGGAACCATAAATTATGAATTTGAAAATGCTAAAGTTGGCAGGGATGTGAAGGCGTTCTCTGACTCTTACGGGGTTGGATGCAAAGACGACTGCAAATCTACTTCTGGTTTTGTCTACAATGGAAGCAGAGTTTGTAGCTTTAGCTGCCAGTACAGTTGAAATTGTTTGGTTGAGGCAGATACTGAATGATTGGCAATTAGGAAGAATCCCACAGGTTAAATGGGACAGTCAGGCGGCAGTGAACTTTGCAAAAGGAAATGGCATGAGCTCACACTCTCGACATATTGATATCTGCCACCATTTCATGCGCGACGTGGTCAGGGGTCAGAAGATTGAGGTCGATTATGTATCCACCAATGAAAATAGTGCAGATATATTCATCAAGCACCCAGAAGCAGAAATGAAATACTGCTGGAAAAGATCTGTGTAAAGAAAAAGAACGAAGAAAGGAAAAACTAGCCAGAGTCTGTCTGTGCTACTCCAAATGTCAACAGGTGTTTGTACATGTTTATGAAAAATATCCGTTTCCATTGTATTAGGTGATTGATTTATTTTGCAATGCCTAATCCATTGGTGCGACTTAACAGAGAATAACTAACTATGTGAATATAAAAGGTGTCTGTCGTGTTATTATATCCTATTTTTCCATTAAAAAACAATTTTGAAAAAACATTCATCCCGCTTTGGTATTTTTTAACAAGAAATTATGTTTTCACGCTGGAGCACACTGGGTACACTAACTGTTATTCCAGTTGAAAACAACCCCAATTTTTTAATTACAGATTCGAATTGATTGCAAAATTTCATGGAATTTTTGTCCCAGTCCCTACATATCGCACACATTTTGCAGTACTTCCCAATGCTTAAATTCAGTTTTCATTTTGAAAATTATTTGATCAAAAAACTGGCAGAGGCTTTTTTATGCAAGCTGTAGAGCTCTAGAATATGATATTTTGCTCAGGTAGTGTTTAAAAATGACCACTACGTGATTAAGGATTGAAATAATGCAAAATCATGTGCAGTGTGTAGGGGATGGGACAAAAATGGGCCATTTCAACATGAAATTTTGTGTAGAAACCGTATCTGCAATAATAGTTAGGGGTTATCATTTGAAATAACGAGGTTGGTGCGCCTTATGTTGGTACTCGAAAACGTTGTCCTAGTTCCTTGGATTTTTTTTGGCATTGTACAAATTATGCATGTTGCCACACGTTATTTGAAAATTACATATAATTTAAAAGTGCCAAACTTACAAATAATTGTTATTTATAAACATATTGTCAAAATCAAATATAGATACAAATAATAAAATGTCAAATATTAACACGCCAAAACTAAAGATAAATCCTAAGCAAACTAAAAATCGTAGATGTCTCGATATATATTGGCATTTCTCAACAATTCATGATAATAGTACTAGGGAGGGGGTGATGCTGAATGCTTCAAAAGTCATAACCTTATGGTCAAGGGTTTCATCTTCTCTTCTTTCCCGCACGCCTGACACAATGGAGTGTCCAGGATACCTATCCTGTGTTTAAAAACTGAGCATATTCCATGATTTGAACGAAGTCTGTTCAACAGTACAATCACCCTTCCACTTGAAATGTTACTAAACCAAGCCAATGAGGGGGGTATGGGATGAACAAAAGGATAATTACAAAAGGATCCTGTTTCTGAAGTTTTATAAAAATCACTCCATCCCTTTTGTTAGTGTCTTGTTGAAAAATAGTTGGGTGGGATGTATACCTTTTTACAAAATTGGTTTTCTAAGCCAGGAAATGGGAACTCTGCAGACTCCTAAAACATAGAAGGGGAATCATGTTGATATTTTACTGAATGCATTTTTAACATAACCTATCACCCTACTAATAGATCCTGGTGAAATTCAGCTTAGGTTTGGCTCATATTATTATGCAGATGTCATTGGGCAATACCCATGAATTGGAAATTGGCAAATATGTTCGTTTAACGAGGAGTACCCATGACTTCTGTTTATATTTTTAAACGAATAGGTTCCATTCTAGGAATTTTGAGACCAGCTGCACTCCCCTACGATGAATAGTTCTTTCTCTATGAGCTTTCATAGTTCTTTCTCTATGAGCTTTCGAAGTTTCGGCAGCAAATGATGTCACACTGAGCAAGGGGGTCTCGCCCAGGTGGGAGGGATGCAATGATGTGACTGGTTGCAAAAAATTTAAAAGCTCATAGAAAAAGAACTATTCGCCGTGGGAGAGTGCAGTTGGTCTCGAAATCCTTTGAATGGAATCTGCGTTCATTTGAAAATGGGAAAGCAATGTAAACAGAAATCATGTGTACTCCTCATTCTATTTTGCATTGATAATTGATGAGAAACATTGAATGGGTCCATGGAAATATGCATTATTTACCTGGTTTCCTAAACTAGCTGCCTTCAAACCGGTGACGTCACTATGAATATGGGCTGAAGCAATGGCAGTGCTTGCAGAGAATGCTTCGCCCCATACCCTCATTATCCTTTGTTATCCTCAACCTATATTTTCCTTGTTTTTTTTCTTCTTCAAAGTAGGACAACTTGAGATGCTCTTTGTACAGTGAGGACCTCGCATCTTCCTAGTCTCATGCCAATCTCTACTTTCATACAGAAAAAAGAAAAAAAGTGTGCCCATTTTTCATCTGGTTAACTCCACACACAATTCTAGTGAAACTGATTACCTAATTTTTTTCCCTTTTCTTTTTTCTTTTGCAGGAATGTTGTTACTGGAGAGCATTACCGGTTTGTGAGCATGTGGATGGGTAGAACTGCTTACGTTGCTGCATTTTTCATCATGTTGATATTTGTAAGTTTGCTGTGTTCATATATTTTTTCATCTCAATTCAGTTCAGTTCAGTTGTCTTGGTCCATCACAAATGATTACCTAGGTTAGTATTTCGGGGGCTAATGAACACCACGTAGACCTACTTATTTCATTTGTTGCATCCAAGTTAATGTAGTGATCCCTGTATCTCGGACCAACGTGGAAATAATATCCATTGCTGTTAGAAAAATGGGAGCATTTGAATGAAAAATGAAATAAATGAGAAGTAGTGAAATGAAAGGAGTGAACTAGTTGCAACAAATTATGAGTAACTAATATAAAGAAATAACTATTTTCAACAAGGTAGTAGGTGAAGTAGGTGCACTTCGGGGATCAGGATGCAGTCGAGATCGCTATGCCACTTCAGCTTCAGCCTGCGTTGGTTTCTTGGTTCTGGATCTTTTAATTTGCATGTCTGCTGCTGAGCTCCAGATCTCGCATGCATATTGCCAGACGGGTGCCAGAAGTGAAAGGTAGAAGAGTCGCTTGATATGGAGGGGCATGACTTCACTTGCCAGCAGATATTTCAACTTCCAGGTTTTTCCATGCGTTCCCAGTATTGAATTATTCCAGCAAAGGTTACTGTCCAACAACACACGAAGGTGTCTGACTGTGTCTTCCTTGCTCACTTGCTCCCCATTAAGTATCAGGGACTATGACGTCACGTTTATAAGTAAAACCCACCGTTGTTGTTTTAGTAGCATTGAGCAGTATTTTCCATTTGGTTGTCCAGTTGTACAGGTGATCAATGTACTGTTGGAGGATCATATGGGCTCACTCACCGGTGTCCTACCATACCAGGACGGCTTGGTCATCCACAGAGTGAGCAGTAAGTACGGCTGAACTGCGCAGGTAATTGTGTGTATAGAATATATACAGCCGAGGACCCAAGATACTCCCCTGTGGAGGATGTTATGGGATTTGGATATGGCCGAATGATACTTGACAGCGTAGGTTCTGTTGAGAAGGTAGGACTGCACTATCCTGTAGTAGGTGTCTGGAAGGATAGATTCAAGTTTTGCAAGTAGGCCTTTGTGTCATACTTATTCAAAAGCTTTCTCTGTGTCTAAGAAAATCTTTAGACAAACACTCTTACTTTCGTAGGTTGTGAGTAGCTCATCTACGACTCTATGTAGCTGTTGTGGGCTGGAGTGTTCTGAACGGAAGCCAGGTTGTTCATTTGGGAGTAGAGGCTCAATAAAGTGCAGTACTTCCAGTAGCATCAGCCTCTCAAATATCTTGGCAAGAAGAGAAAGTAAGCAGAAAAGTAAGGCAGAAGTTGTCCCCAGACTGGACTAGGCCCCCAGTAGCAGAAGAGCCACCTTCGGAAGAGGCGGTTTTTGTAGAGCACTTCGATGCTTCATTCACCATCAAAGAGCTGAACGATGCCCTAGCAAGAAATTCTGATGCTGCCCCTGGCAAAGACAATGTCAACTACCAGACCCTTATAGTCCAGGCAACGAAGACCAAAAATGGCTGAACAGAGGAAATAAATCATATAGAAGCCAATTTTGGTACAGATGCAGGGGAAGGTGTTCTTCTGGACCACATACTAAAAGTACTGATGGGTGGGGGACGAGCTAAGGTGGGGAGGGGGGTCTTAAAGGTCAATTTTTACGTTTTTCGTAAATAACTCAAGAACTACGGCCTCCCTCGAAAATATGTCCATATACTAAAGTAATCTATATAAAATTCCCTACAGAAAAGACCCCATACATTTTTCAACTAGGATCAACATGTGAGGAGATATGAAGGGGGAAAATGGAAATTTAAAAAAAATTGAGTTTTACTGTTATAAATTAAGTGTTTGTTCTCAATGTATAGTAAAACAAGTAATAAAAATAAATAAAAAACACATACATTGTTATCATCGTCGTCACCGTCGTCAGTAGGTACTCCATTTATGCACATGCCCAGGCACGCGCCGCAGGTGCCAGAGCAAGAAATGCCTGGTTTGCGGCAACCGCACCACCACCCACATCCAGTAGTAGATCGGCAAAGTATAGTGTTGAGTATCGCTTCAGGTGCCGCAGGGTCTTTTGTGGTTACTGGGATTAGCTCCGGGGCATCTTCCCCTGGCCCAACCCCATTAGATGGGGGTATGGGGTTGTTGTGCCACTATTGTATCTGTAAGAAAGCAATCAGACTATCATAAGTCAGACAAATCGATATTTTTGATTTATTTGAACCACTGTGTAACAAATATACGTAAAGATTTACCTGTAGATACGCCCTGAGCGAGTGCTGTTTCGCAGATCCTCTTGTAGGAGGAAGAGTGGCCATTTCGGTCTTGGCCTTCGTAGATGCTTTTATGAACGCTGTATAGCGATGCCTATTGAGGTTTTGTCCCGCTGGCACTTGAAAAATATCTAGAAACAGTTTCTCGCCACCCTGTTCAGCATCCCCTGGTGATGATGAGGGAGTGGTAAATGTCGTAGGCACACCCGCTGAAGCTGTGGAGAAGGAGGATCGAGTTGGCATACGGAAGCTGTTGTAAGCGTCGTACACATAACAATTTAGTTTCCACCTTCTCATGGCCTGGCTTCATAATATAAATATTGCTGCCTGTTGATGGTGCCAAACCAACAAGGAGACAACTAAATCAACATCCTCCCCAACTATTGCTACAGTTGGATGCACAGCAGATTTATCCAACCCACACTTTAAAATAGTGCCATAAACATCTCCTGCTGCTCCAACATCTGCTGCTGTCATCTTCTGGGTGAGCAAGTAGATCAGCCTAGTTTTTTTTTTCACTAGCAAGAAAGTGCTCCGTTGAACTGTAATGGTAGTGCTTTCGTGAAAGTTCATGTTACCTTAAGTTTTTGTTAGCCCTCTTCGCTTCTGTTCTGCTCGTTTTGTGCTATTTACATCACCGTGACCGTCAAAAACCACCGTGCACTTTCGACCATAATGTTTCAGTACCTAGGCAATGTACTGTTCACAAATTGAAGAAGCCTTTGAGCACACTCCCCGTTTCACACGGTGAAGAAGAAAACCTCCATATATTACATTGGTGCTTGTAGTAAGATCGAGAGTTGCATTATCCTCTACTGGCAAAGCATCAAAGAGGGCACAATAATTTTTTTCCCTTTTCTCATTCCGCCTTTGCTGAACAGAGCCAAGGGGGAATGGAGTTAGTACATACGTCAATAGCTCCGCTACATCGCCACTCTTTAGTATTATGACATTTACCCTCCGACAATTTTCCAAAGAACTGTCATAGCAACAAAGAGTGTCGATAATGTAGTGATGTTGTAGAGGAGCTATTGACGTATGAACTAACTCCATTCCCCTTGGCTCTGTTCAATGAAGGCGGAATGAGAAAAGAAAAACAAAATCAGCCCTCTATGATACTTTGCCAGTAGAGGATAATGCAACTCTTGAGCTTACTACAACCACCAATGTAATATATGGTGGTTTTCTTCTTCACCGTATAAAATGGGGAGTGAGCTTAAAGGCTTCTTCAGTTTGTGAACAGTACATCGCCTAGGTACTGAAACATTATGGTCGAAAGTGCACAGTGGTTTTCGACGGTTACGGTGATGTCTATAGCGCAAAACGAGCAGAACAGAAGCAAAGAAGGCTCACAAAAACTTCAGGTGACATCAACTTTCACGAAAGCACTACCATTACAGTTCAACAGGAGCATTTTCTTGCAAATGAAAAAAAAAAAAAAAAAAAAAAAGGCTGATCTACTTGCTCATCCAGAAGATGGCAGCAGCAGGAATTGAAGCAACTGGTGCTACAGGAGATGCTGATGGCACTATTGTAAAGTGTGGGTTGGATAAATTTGCTGTGCTTCCAACTGTAGCAATAGTTGGGGAGGATGTTGATTTGTCTCCTTGTTGGTTTGGCACCATCATCAGGCAGCAATAATTAGATTATGAAGCCAGGCCATGAGAAGGTGGAAACTAAATTGTTTTCTGCACGACGCTTACAACAGCTTCGATACGCCAACTCGATCCTCCTTCTCCACAGCTTTAGCGGGTGTGTCTGTGACATTTACCACTCCCTCGTCATCACCAGGGGATGCTGAACAGGGTGGCGAGAAACTGTTTCTAGCTATTTTCCAAGCGCCAGCAGGACGAAACCTCACGCAATGTTTATAAAAGCATCTACGAAGGCCAAGACCGAAATGGCCACTCTTCCTCCTACAAGAGGATCTGCGAAACAGCACTCGCTCAGGGCGTATCTACAGGTAAATCTTTACGTATATTTGTTACACAGTGGTTCAAATAAATCAAAAATATCGATTTGTCTGACTTATGATAGTCTGATTGCTTTCTTACAGATACAATAGTGGCACAGCAACCCCATACCCCCATCTAATGGGGTTGGGCCAGGAGAAGATGCCCCGGAGCTAATCCCAGTAACCACAAAAGACCCTGCGGCACCTGAAGCGATACTGAACACTATACTTTGCCGATGTACTACTGGATGTGGGTGGCGGTGCGGTTGCCGCAAAGCAGGCATTTCTTGCTCTGGTGCCTGCGGCGCGTGCCAGGGCATGTGTACAAATGGAGTACCTATTGACGACGGCATCGACGATGATGACAATGCATGTTTTTAAAAAAAATGTATTACCTGTTTTACTATAAATTGAGAACCAACCACTTAATTTATAACAATAAAACTCAATTTTTTTTAAATTTCCATTTTCCCCCCTCCATATCTCCTCACATGTTGATCCTAGTGAAAAAATGTATGGGGTCTTTTCTGTAGGGAAATCCATATAGATTAATTTAGTATATGGATATGTTTTCGGTGGAGGCCGTAGTTTTCAAGTTATTTGCGAAAAACTTAAAAATTGACCTTTAAGACCCGCTTCCCCACCTTAGTTCGTGCCCCACCAATCAGTACTTTTAGTATGTGGGTCCGAACACCTTCCTCTGCATCTGTGCCAAAATTGGCTTCTATTAGATTTTTGTTTCCTATTTTTCCTTCATTGCCTGGACTACCTGCAACGACTTCCAATCAGCTATAAAGAAAAACTGATAACATTTCAATCTGGAGACGAGGCGCGTTTCCAAATTCCTGGGAGGAATTTATACTTAGTGGTTCCTATACCTAAACCAGGTAAACCTCCCTCTGAGTCGACATCCTATCGCCCAATTTCGTTGGCATCGTGCATTATGAAGACCATGGAAAGAATAATAAAGGCTCTGTTAGTTTGGTGGCTCGAGAAACACAATAAAATTCCCTCTTCTCAGTACGGTTTTAGGTCAAACAGGTCAACTATTGACGCTATAAGCACATTCGTTTTAGATGTACAACACGGATTGGCCAAAAACCTCACTACGATGTGTCTATTCCTTGATGTGGAGTCTGCATACGACAATGTCCTTGAAAACCACACTCCATAATACAGGTTTACCCCACAAATGGACAGGTAATATCATCACGTTAATCTCAGAACGAATAATATACTTTTGAATAGACGGGAAACTTATAGGACCAAGAGTTGCTCACAAAGGTCTGGCACATGGCAGCATACTCAGTACTATACTGTACATACTATATGTATCTGGCATGGACCCTACTATTCCCGAAGAAGTCGAAATGGTACAATATGCCGATGACATCTGCACACCGCAGCAGACTCAAAAACCTGTAACTGCATAAATCAATATCTGTACAGTATACTGATACCCACCACGTGCTATGTCACATTAAGTAATTATAAAATCTGTCAACTGTTTTTACTATTAGGTATTTAGCTTTAGGCTTCATATGAATTTATTTAACACAGATAGATGGCTATTGACTTACTGTCATGACAGATACAACAGTTTTCAGGTGCCATTATTATCATCGAAAAACCAGAAGAATGATTACAAATTCGTTTCGCCTTATAAGGTACCATACCACACCCTCAGTGCAACAGAGTCATAACCCCCCCCCCCCCCACCCGAAGTTTTCAGTACGAACTTTTGAAGTTTTTGAATGTCTGGATACAATTGCAAATATGGTCCCCAGAAATGAAGTTAGCTATCATCTCATTACAAAATTAAGTTGAAAACCTGAGTTACCATTACCCCTAGGCCCTTGAAGCCCCTGAGACGTTTTATGGCCATGTTACACCGAAATTGTCACAAGCAGACTCGTATATGTTGTGACCCCCTTGTTGCACTCAGAAATTAGTGCCGCATGGCCATATCTCGATTTAGTGCTTCTGTTCATTGCAATTTTCAAGGGCCACATATGGCTTCGTTGCAGTTGAATGATTTAAAAACAGTAACGTTTGCCATGTTTATTGATTACTATGATGAAACTTTCTAATAGGGCCAAGACTACGTATAAAACTTGGGATGCCGATCTCAGCATATGAAATTTCTTGATTTGGCAATATCTCAAAATATGGCCCTGTTGCACTGAATGTGCCATATCTGCCTAATGCATTTTCATTCTTCTTTTCAGACTGTCTCGATTTCATTATTGCTGCGATACTCACATCACCAAATATTTGTTTTGATTGGTTAGTACCAAAATTTATTTAAGATTACTTACCATAGAATATTATTAGAATATATCCATAATACCTTTTACTATAACAATTCATGTAAGTAGTTTCATAACCCTAGGTATTATGGTTCATGTAAATATATTTATATAGGTAAACAGAAGAAGAAAAATGTGTCCAATGAACAACATACATTACAAATGACACAATTATACAACTAGGAACATTAGTTAGTCTGTTCAAGGGTCTGGTCGAAGGTCTGTTCGAGGGGGGGTGTTATAATTATTATGTCCTTTCCACCAAAAGTTCATCGGGCTAATCAAGCAATATCTGATGCACAGAAGAATGGGCACTGCCAGTTCAATTCTGCAACAAGCTCAGCTCTGTTGTGCCAAGTGACACGATAAACGTGCTACGTCCTCAGCCTGATCACCAATGAGAAGTATGATAACATGCTCCCTGCTTTAGGGCCTAGGTGAGCATGTATGAACTCCCGCAAATGGGGCGAATCGTACGATACGGAATACATCTCCAAGCACCCCCGTATTGCACATAGAACATTCTTCTTGCCTGTCAGAAGGGAGCAGGAAGGGCCTATATTTGAGCCCCAAAAGAAACACCCTCAGCTTCACCAGCCATGCATGCGTGGTTGCCTTTCATGCATCACCTCAATCACACCCCGAAGACCAGCTATCTGTAGATTGAATTACTTGATCCAAGAGCCCAGGCAGTATCCTCCTTGTGATGAGCAGCTCTCCACGTCGCCAGCAAGCCGTCTGTCTGAGCGTCTTATTGTTGAGGATAGCTGAAATCAATTCTCATAAGGATCCTCCTTTGGGGTCCATGAGTTCTTTCAGATCCCTTGCCCAATATATGTTCTTTACTAAAATTTTAGCTGCAACAATTGTAGGAAATCTCATCTCAGGCATTCTCAGGGTTTTCTTGATGAAGTTGCAGTGGAGTGAATGCGTGAAAAGGAACATCGGCCCTGCATTTGCCTCAAGAGACAGCACATAGCTAGGGGTAGTTGATGGAAGGCCAAACAGTGTTTCAATAGAAAAGCTGTGTACCTGCTCCTCGATCCTTTAATACCTGAGACCCCACACATTTACTCCTCCTCTGCAAAATCCTGTTTGGGATTTTTTTCCTGATGGATCTAGTGTTGACATAATTGTCTAACCCGTCAAGTAGCAATCCTGATAGAATTTTGACGATTGAGCTGATGAACGACTAGCCGTGATAACAGTCACTTAACAGATCACTTAACACCTTTCTTGTGAAATGGGAAAACGTATACTGAAATCCGAGGGAATGACACCAGAGTCGTATAAGCTATTGAAAAAATCCAACATGTTTTGCAAGAAGCTGAAACAATCTGGTAAAATCTTGGAGCAGAAAAATTCCAGAAGTAAAGTTAAGTAAAGTAAACAGCCATTCCAGGCTGGGACTTTTCGCCCGACTACCCAGCCAGTGTCGAGGACGTGATCAGCTCCAATGAGAGGATCAGAACTCGGTCTGATCATTTCACTCTTTACTTGACTACTCATTGCCTCGCCGTTTTGAGTGGAGAGGGGTTCTTCCAACAGCTAAATGGGTCATACATGGACGTGTCACCATGTGTCACGACGGTCACCCATCCAAGTACTAACCACGCTGAAAGGTCGAGGGGTCAGAAATGACAGAGATACAAATAATTCAGTAACTGATACAAGCAATTGAACTATGGATAATTCTAGAAGTATGTGAGTGGAACAATCATGGATGGAACGATTGCTGTGTTACATAATATGCTTTTCATGCTTTTTCAGCCCATTATCCATTGGTTTGTGTTTCCACAAAAAATACAAAGAACCATTCTTATCATAAATGCATGAAGTGGTTTCCAGTGACTATTTTTTCAACACCTTTATGCCTTGTGTTATCCCCCCCCCCCCCCCCCCCAGTTGATCAAAATTTTGACCCAAACTTACCATTGTAGTTGATTGTGGTTGCTTCATACAAATGCTATTTATAGAGGCTCAGGTTTTTTCCAATGATGATTCAAAACCAGTTGCGTAGGCTTCTCAGATTTTGAATGAAGCTCAGCGAAAAATAAATGTATAAGATAAAAATCCTGCCAGTGAATATGAAGCCCATGTTCCAGTTTTCGGAGACTCAGAAAATTTGAATTAGTCTGCCATTGCTTTCCTCTTCTTTTCTAATTGGGTCTACCTATTTACGCGGCAAATGGCACACATTTTTTTGGCAACTTTTTATTTCAAATTTTGGACGTCAACTTTAAGACAGATCACTTGACAACTGTCGTATCACAAATACCTCAAGCCTACGAGCTGTATCAGACCCTTTACAGGAGAGAAAGTGATTTAACTATATCCTCCACTAGTGGTGAGGACCCACCATTTTGAGTTAATTGAAAGATCATAAGAAAGGAGACAGTAACTGGTTCTCAGAACTCGCTAGAATGTTGAAATTATTGGCAGCACTGAGGAGATACCAAATGACCAGTACTTCACTCCTTGTTGTCACTGATCTCATGAAGTCATGGCTGAAAAATGGCTATGTTGGGTTATTATGTCTTTGTTGTTAAAACATATCTACTTTTTCATCGATAATGCTTGAATGAAGCTGTACCGACTAAAGTTTTCATGGGTATCTAATTAGGTGTTCGGGCGGTTTTGCAAAACCTGACCAATCTGTAGATTTTTCTATGTTTATATTTTTTCGTGTTTCAAATAAATTTTTTAAATGCTCATCCAATTTGTTCAAGTTTATAAAATATTTCTATATAGTATATAATGTTCCTAATATGTTTTCTTTGGTTGTAAAAGTGAGACCTGTCGAAAATTTAAGATCGACCACGACACTTAAACAAAACTTGAATCTTGGGAGTTCGGGCTGCATCCATCCCAGTTCCCTGGGGCATGTCAGTATAAATCACCATTGTTTTTTCATTATGGACTCAAATCCCACGCTGGGTAGAAATGTTTCATTCACTGACTCGTTCCTCTACCAGTAACCACCAATAGAGCAAAATGTTTTTCAGGCAGTGAACTCAGATAGGTTTCAGGTCACTTGGGCATCGTGGATCTAGCAGGTCCACCGTTTCATCCAACTAGCAGCGAATAAGCAAAATTCGGGATAAAGCTGTTCAACCTGAGAGCTCCATCATGAATCACAACAAACCATCATCACACTCTCCTGTGTGGTAAACCGATATTTGTTCCAATATCTCATCATAAGACATGTCTGCATCAAAAACACCCCAGCTGGAATGATATTGACGAAGAAATCCGTGACGATCTACATCCAGTTAATGGACCTTTGGACGAAGACCAAAGCAACCCCAGGGCAATGAAGCAAGGATGAAACTGCACCATTTCTCTGGTTGAATAATCCGAGGTGTGTGTCCATGCTACTAAGGCAATCCTTCATGAATTAAAGGTATGGTGCTACATCGTCTCGAAATAAACCTACCTAATCAAAACTGCTGAGCAAAACTGAAAAAGACACATCAATCAACTTGGCCAAAATCGCCAACCCCAAAACTTGTTGATCAGGAGCTCAAACCCACACCACCCTCTGAAATTCTAAGATTTGTTCTAAATCTCTTCAGAGTACTGTACAACTCCCAGAAGAATCTCAAGAAGTACATTTTCATGTGAGACCCACAAAATACCTGTGCATCTGAGAAAGAGCCAGAATGGTTTGGACATTCGGAATAGAGTAAACCTGTCTACTGAGTGATCTTCAAAAGTATAATATTGTTTTGTGAAATGTGACTTTTTTGAAAGTACCCTATTGCTATAAGTCCAAAAATTTTTGTACATGCAGTGTTGAAGTTCTTCTTGATTCTTTTCCGTATCAGAGCATTCTGAATCCATCCCTTGATTTTAACCATTTTTATTTTTATATCATGTAGGTACCTATATAAGTATGTATAATACATGATTATGTGCATGTATAATACATTATTAAATGTGTCATCCCAGAAAATATCTGACCTTGGCTTCACAATAACAACATATAAGTGGAAAAAAAAATGCCAAATTTTGTCAAAATGTTTATGCTGGCTAGGGAAAGGATGAGTTTGAAGAGCAATTTCCAAAACGGAAATCAGATCAAATTTGAGTTGCTGTTAGCAAGAAATCGCTACAAATGAATGCAAATTTTTTTGCATGGCTATTAATAGGCCAGTTAATCTAGATCCTTTCAGGACCGAATAACCACGAAATTTTTGGAATTTTGTTTCTTTTTTTGTGTGTAACTCCTAAGCGGCGCTGCTCCCTAGCGTAATAAGCACTCTATAGATAATTAAAGGCCATTAAATTCTGCATCGAATGAGCTCCGAAACGTTATAATCGTTCAGGTAGTATAGTAAAAAAATAGTTGAAAAATGGCAATTTTTTGCAACTTGTTGGAAAGTGATATATGGTCACTTTCCATCGCCGATAACTTGTAAATGAATGTCTAATGAAAAAACCTTCGAAGTAAAAATTGAAGGTCATCTAATTCTGCGTGTAGAGAGCATAAAGAATTACAATTTTAATCAAATTTACACTCAGAAAATTTAATAATTTTATATTGTCAAAGTTGTTATAAACAAACTCAACCTGCTGTGCCAATTTTTCATTACGTGTTTTGTGGAAAGTTGTGAACGTTCCAAGATAGTTTTTAGTAATGAATTCTATTTATCAAGGTCTACTGAGCCTGTCTGTATTTGGTACCTGTTGCAACTCCATACGTAGGTGCTTAGCACTAACTTTCCAAAGCATTGGTACCTATATGTTCTATCTCCATGTGAGTCGCCAGGTCAGCTCTCATTGTGATTAAGATCTTCCAAGTGCAGCCAAACTTTTGATTCACTACCTACACCTAGGTTATAGTCCCCTCTTAACCATATTCAGTGTAATCTTCAGCTCAAGTTCACCTTCATCTGGTGAAGTAAGTTATGGTCTTTATTGTAGTATCACAGATCCTTCAAAACACTCCGAAGGTATACTTGCGCTAAAGATTGGATAAAGATGGTTGATTATAATTTAGGTGTAGGTAGTAAATCTGGTTTTGGCTGTTCTTTTGGGGGATCTTAACCAAGCTTGAGTTGACCTGGCGGCTCACATGGAGATAGAACAGCTCTTAAAAATAACAAATAACTCCTTCATAAATAGGAATGCCCGATTCATCACCAACAATAATAATTTGAAACACTCTAAAAATTTCATCCAAGAAACCTTTGGCGGTAATTTTTGATTGATTTGGCAATAACAGTCATGGATGATAATATTGTTACTTACCTATCTTTTATGATGCACACCGTTATCCTGAAAATATTTGAATGCGTGTTTTGGTTTCAGTGGATATACTCCAGATGCTAGAATTTAATGTCACGATTATTTTCCCAGCTACTCCTCCACTACTTACTGTCATATTAGCTTTAATCGGTGAGTAAATTTTACGTTTTATTATTAATATCTAGTTTAGGCATGCTTATTCCTGTTGACGCAACATAGCATTATTTGATTTCTAGGGAGCTACACACAGACTTCCAGGAAGTACTAGGCATCCACGAAACATGGAACTAGTCAATGAGATCACAGTGGCATTTAACCTAAAGGGATACATTGATAGGCCGCATCGCCTATCTACAAGTAGGTGCCACACCTTCCAACTCGTGTTTATTTGATCCCACATGGGATTCGTGATTCCATCTCTTCCTGTCCCCTCAGTACCACTGTGGATCTTGTGATACTGAATTCTTGCCTCTTCTACACAGGGTTATAGCCCGAGAGTGGAGTGTTTTTCTTTGTATTCTGCGGTAAATATTTTTTGCGGTCACTTTCAGAATAGCACCCTATGTAACCAAATATTTGTTTTTCTATTCTTCTTGGCAAAAGGTATTTACATTATTTTCTCTGGGCCTTGATATTCAAATATTGTGAAGGGTCAATTTAATCTCATGAGTGGGCTCATTAGATGGGTAGAAGATATCTCCAGCCCTTCTAGATATCTTCTCTTTTGATTGACTGGTATTGGTTTAATTCCAAGTTCATCAAGTTTCAATATATCTGCCAGTTTATATATAACTACTTGTCCACATCTCTAGTAGTATATATATCCAGTTCCAGCTTTGACTTCTAGTGGGGTCGTCACTTACAAGATAACTGACAGTGTCATGGTTGGTCATGAGCACACTAGGTAGGCAAATCCAATCCCTCTGATGGCCCTCTGTGAATTATATATGAGCTAATTCCAGCGTGTCATATTGAACCTCTTCATCCACCACGTATTACACCATCAGGCAGTCAGGGGGCTAGTATAAGCAGTGGCGTGTGGGTCGCACCTGACTTCATTCAAAAGAACTATTTAGGTACCTACCTACGTAGGTAGGTAGGTAATAATAAATGAGTGCTGCTTCTCTTGCAAATGTCCTTTTACCTTATAACTTAAATCACTCGCGGTGGAATAGTGGAAATCCATAGCAAAAAACTACAGGATAAAAATAAAATAGTCTATTTCCACGTACACTAGCAAACTGTAGACCGGTTTCGGTTGTTACACCATCGTCAGTACACTATAGAATAGTAGTACACTAGTGTACTATAGTGTACCTACACAGTACACTATAGTGTACCTACACAGTACGTGGAAATAGACCATTTCATTTTTATCCTGTAGTTTTTTCCTTTTACCTTAGAAAGACGAGACATTCTAGGTTTGGTATATCAATGTAGGTATACAAAAAGAAATGAAATGAATGTTTTTCTCCAAAATGCCTAGCTACATTTTAGTAGGAGGTATCTAATTATGCCAGTTCTCAGGAACTCCCTAATCAGCCCTGGCCTACTTCTCCTAAACCTACGTACTAATCCTTAGCATACCCAAATCTTGAAACTACCTTGGCTTTGAAGGTGGTGCTGCGGAAGGTACTCAAGTAGTTAGAACAAAGTTCCGATACTTGAGGAACATAATTATGGTCCCGCAGAATACAAAGAAAAACACTCCACTCTCGGGCTACAACCCTGTGTAGAAGAGGCAAGAATTCAATATCACAAGATCCACAGTGGTACTGAGGGAACAGGGAGAGATGGAATCACGAAATTCATTTGGGATCAAATAAACACGAGTTGGAAGGTGTGACGCCCACTTGTAGATAGGCGATGCGGCCTACCACCGTATCCCTTTAGGTTACATAACACTGAGATCTCACTGACTAGTTCCATGTTTTGTGGATGCCTAGTACTTCCTGGAAGTATGTGTGTAGCTTCCTAGAAATCCCAAATCGTGAGGACAAACAGTCCACAATCCCCTCAGCTGATTGTGACTGCCTAGGTTTCCAGTACTGGAATGCTTCAGGTCACTTGCTATATACATAAATAGAAACCACAGTGTATCAGTCGTTTGCCTCAGTTCTGAGCAAGGGACAAAAACTCGCACACAGCCACACAACTCTCAGAGGGCATAGGTACCTGCATTTTCAGTTAGCTCTTTTTGGGAATGCTCATCCCCCTCCTTCGTCACTACATTATGTACCATGGACCACACCACTCAAACAATTTGAAACTTCAGGGAATCATACGTTGCTCACCTACTAACTCCTCCTTATCTCACCATTCCTTGGCAAGACGGTCTGACTCCTGCATAAACCTATAAGTGTGCTGGAACAATTGCTGCATGATTCTTCTGCTCAAACCCCCACACTCTCTGCTTATGGCTGATTTAGTTAGGCACACATCAGTGTTTCCCTTTGCTGCTCTGTCGTCATGATGCTAACAGACCATCTTCCATTCTCTGCAAAAGTGTTATGACGAAACATCAAGCATTCTTGTGCTGATGATCATGCCTATGCTGTATGTCTCAACCCAACAAGCTAACTGTCCATCCAGCTCTCTAGGTTTCACTGCCTCTGTAGTAATCTAAAATGTATGGTCAGTATGAATAGTTAGCTGTTCCCCACTGCTGACCCTAGTCCATAGGAATCTAAGTGTCTCAGGGCACATACCAAACCAGTGTTCGTTGCGGAGTAATGGAACAATTTCTTTTAGCCTTTGATAAAAAATGTCCATTGTTTGCTAGATAGACCTATTCCACCTTGTAGTTGTGCTGCATCCCGTGCTTTGTGGATAGCATCTGTATCATCGGCAAATGAGGCTCCTTGGTCTCCTAAATATCAAAATCTGGAAGCGGGTGATTCTGCGTGCTTAACTAATTGGGAATTCATCCTCATACAGAATTATTTTGTAATAATATAATTTTCACTACAAGTCTTTTGCACCCATGCTAAATTAATAATAAGCACCTATGTACTACGCATGCGCAGCCTAAATCTAATAAGGTACCAGTGTAAATATAATAATCTGATACAGCAAACTTGCATCAGTTCCAACAGCAACATATTACTGTGTAGAAATAACCCCGCACGTGTACCTGTTTTGATAAAAAGCATTGATGAAAATTGCCGACTGTATTCT
Organism: Leptopterna dolabrata; assembly: GCA_954871275.1. Taxonomy (NCBI): domain Eukaryota; kingdom Metazoa; phylum Arthropoda; class Insecta; order Hemiptera; family Miridae; genus Leptopterna; species Leptopterna dolabrata. Next base: position 35,063,132 of record OX940974.1, on the reverse strand, counting down.
AATTCCTTCAGTCCAGGGAAAATTCATGTTTTTATTTTATTTTATTTCATTGTTTAATTTACTTAGCTCATCTTACTCGCGGAGTAAGATGACAGTCATAAATGTACTTTAAATTATGGTTGTTTCTATTCTGTCATGTTACACATACCTGTATGCATAACTTTTTTCAGGAATGGAGGCAATCATGTCGGAGTTCTTCAATGACACCACTACGGCATTCTACATAATTTTGATTGTCTGGATTGCAGACCAGTATGATGCTGTTTGTTGCCATACCTACATTACTAAGAAATATTGGCTAAGGTATATTGAAACAGATTACAACATGGGATTTTGCATGCATTGCACCCCTCCCGCCTGGGTGGGACCCCCTTACCCATTGATGTAGGTAGTGCTGGAATCTTTGAAAAAATCATAGAAAAAGACCTATTCATCGTAGGAGAGTGCGGTTGGTCTCGAAATTCTTAGAATGGAACCCACTATAATCTAAAAATATAAACATGGGTACTCATTGAAAGAAATTATTGGATTACTCAATAAGGAAATTGGAGTAGCTTAAATGTTGTTACATCGTTGTGGGCTCATTTTGAGGTTTCTTTACTCTCCTGGAGTTGACGCGCTGTTGCCTAAAGACCGTATTTTATGCCAGCCATTGATGAACAGAATACCTGTGTATTAATGATCAGCTGCCTTGTAAACTTAGAGTCAGCAAGTGGGTGTGGCTTTTTATTGCAGAATGTGTTCAAAAATAAAAACTGAGATGTGTAGGGGTTCATAAAAATAAGATGTTGTGCCACATTCAACATGTTGCCACGCCTAGAAAGTGGATTGATAGGTCCTTTCTTCATGAAATTTGGCGTATAATCTGAATCGGCAATAACAAATGTGGATTCCCGTTTGCAGTAACCAAGTTATGCGCTGTCCATGGTCAAAATTGTAATTTTTTTATTCCACAGTGAAACATACAAAAGTAGGATGTATACGTTAATTCAAAATTTAATTTTTCTAACCAGAAATAGGACTGTATAATAACTTGGCGGGTACCCTCCTGCTGATATACGTAGGCTGTTGAAATCACTGTAAACACATTGATTAATCAACGTTTTCTAAAACTAATTGAAGTGTTCCTAAGTCAATATTTTCATCAGTCAAGGTCAACTAATTTTTGCTGAGAATTCGCTATTGCAGTGGGTCGAAGCACAACTGAACACATGAATTTTTGAGAAAAAACTGCAGTTCTTTTCAGAGCATTCTGGTTCTATCCCCAGATTCTAATAATTTATACTTATATGTGTGTGTGTGTGTGTGTTTCTGTTTGTCCAAGACCGATGCTTCGTCAGAAGGCCAACAATTTCTGGGGTTAAAAATATTCGTTCTCTATAAAAAGTCGGTCAAATTAAAATTTATGGGGGTTCAAAAATGCTTGACTCTGGTAACAATGGCTTTTATATCACCCAAATTAGTACAAATCCTAAACTAAATTTATGGGGGTTCAAAAATGCTTGACTCTGGTAAAAATGGCTTTTATATCACCCAAATTAGTACAATTCCTAAATTCGCTCATAAACATGGCAGATGACTGGAATTCCCCCCCCTCCCCCTTTTTACATAAAAAAAGTGGTCCACGCATTCAATACCTAGCTAGAATATTTCTTGAAATAGCATTTCATGATTCAAAACAGTTACAGAATTTCATGTCCGGGATTGTTTGGAACTGAGAGCACGACTCACATAAATACTCCATTTTTTTCTAGTATCATTTGGTATCGAACTGAAAGTTTGAAGCTGAACATCTCAAATCTAGTTCTGCTGAGATTTATATATTTTCATTTATGGCAGGCCCCTTTACAATGAGTTAGCACGTACAATAAAAGAATACTTAGTAGAGGAGTACATAATACAGGATGTTATTTAAGACATAACACAAATTATAGGAAATAATATAGTGATAAAACTAGTTCAGGTATAAAGGGCTGCTACCACCTCATTTGAAAGCATCTACCTATTGCTAATAGGACAACTTTATCTTTGATTTGGAAAACCTTCAGTTCTTTTTCAAGAAAACCTATTTGTTTTGGAAAAGCCAAATTCAAAGCATAAATATTACTTAGATGCTTGATTCTGTATAACTGAATTATGTTTCAGGTTTTTCTATCTGTATCATTTTTCATTTTATGCGTACCACTACCGATTCAATGGACAATACAGTAGCCTGGCGCTCATCACATCATGGCTATTTATTCAAGTGAGTGTATTACTTTCGAATTCATTTAAAAAAATCATGTCCCTCCATTACATTGTGGAGCTGTAAGGGGAATAGAAAGCTGTTGCATGTAAGAGGAATTAGAAAGCTCACAAAGATGTCAGGGTTTGGTCTTGAAGCAGTCACCGATTCTTCAAATATGTCTCTTCTCCTTTATGTGCCTTTTTGAGTTCCCCGGACGTTGGTGACTTTGATCACCATGGAGTCTTCCACCACCCTGGATCTTTTTGGATTCCAACCCATCTGCTTGTCTATTTTCCAAAAACTTACCCGCCTCGATTGTACATTTAATTTCGAGCTCAAGTCTCTGGAATTTAATGAATGAGAATGGGTCGACCTGTGATGATTGAGCATATCATTTTCAACAAATAGGTTGCTTCAGTCCAACAGTTTCGGGCCTCGGGACATTACCATCTGATTTTCAAAATTCCAATCCAATACAGTTTAAGGCCTGCAAATTGACGAGAAGATGGACTGGCACATGCACTGTGAGCTGCTCATGAAAAAGCTGAGCTGCCTTGCCGGTTTACTGAGCCAGTTGTCATCAAAGCCCAGCAGAAAAGTTTTAATTACTGCCTACTATGGCTGTTTTCATAGCACACTCCATTACGGAATTATCCTGCAGGGCTAAAACCTCCAACTCCTGACTTTTTCTATGTCCAGTAAAGAGCAATTAGGGTGAGTATTGGCCAGAATCAACTGTGGGGCTGTCATAAAGTGTTCATAAGTCTTAAGACTCCTACTATTTTTGTCTTGGTTACCTAAGTACTTGCTGGTTTAGGTTATCACGTAAAAAGTAGTATCCTAGCTATTCTTCAAGAAATAGCAATAAACTGACAGTTGATTTCCTAAGGCTCAATAAATCTTGACGTGTTTTGAATTACTGGGGTATCAGATTATATAGGTAGCTAGTGTACCTGATAACTTTATTAAGCTATGAAGCAGTTTATTTAAAATAAAAAAATCGGTGAGAATGACAACCGTACATTTCCCAAATCAGCTGTCGGACATATTCACAATCAAAGGTTTGGTCATACACTGAATCACTGAATGTGTTTTATAACGATTGGTCAACCATCAGATATCATACTTGCAGGTCAAATCAGCTGTCGGACATATTCACAATCAAAGGTTTGGTCATACACTGAATCACTGAATGTGTTTTATAACGATTGGTCAACCATCAGATATCATACTTGCAGGTCCCATCAACATTACCTAGCTGCTTTTTTTCGTTTAAAAAGAACTTGAAATGGGCATACAATTAAAAAGTAAATTGACTTGTAATGTTTTTATTCTCAACAAAATTCAAGTGAAAACAAAAGCTTTATGATCATATTAATCGTAATTGTAAAACATCTGAAACACAATGTGTTAGTCTGTAAAAGTTATAATGACAAAAACTCCCCAAAAAAAGCTAACACAGCAGGGAGCCTCCCAGCTAGTGCGTGCACGTTTTGAGGGCAAGAACAGTACATGTATGGACTTTTACTGTTTTTTCCCCTCATTCATATTCACCCTCTAATGATATGTCCTTCAACTATAATTGATGCAGCGGAATATTGTTTACTCAGAGTTGGAAGTTTTATTGGGATTTTGGTATTTAATTTTTGAATGGATTTAGGTACCTATTTGTTGTATGGGTGTATTTTATGTATGGTTGTGGTGTGTTCTCACATGGCTTACCATGAGTATGGGCTTTAGATGGGTGGGTCGGGTGTCAGTGATCCTTGCTGGTCTCTTTTTTCTGGGCTGGCACGGTTGTAGGTTAAGCCTTGGGTGTATATATTATATACGGATGGTGTGCCTATCATCATGAGCTAAATGGGGGTTTATGTTAATTTGAGTAGGTACCTATTTTTTTCATTTTACATTCTTAATCAACATGTTGGATATTGGGAAAAAGAAGAATGGATAGTGCAAAAAGAATAGAACTGATAGCAGCCCCTTCCTACCTAAGTTATGTGGTGGGTCTGCTGACCAGGTGCCTCACGCAATTTTTAAAATAGGCTCAAATTCTGTCCATGTACCACACTTAAAATAGCTATTTTTGTTACCCTTAATAATAGCTATTTATCAGTCGCTATAAGGATGATTGATAGACCTTTGAAAATTATTCCATTCGAATCAGTGTGCTGGAAAACATGAAAAACTATACTAAACACATTTTTCTCACAGAGGGCACCACTGGTGCCAGCTTGGCGCCGTTCTTGGCACCATGGTTGCATCAAAACTATACAGCAAATTCTGGAGGCCTAAGGAGTATACTTTCAAAATTTCAAGTCAAAATACCTACCCAAAATTGTGGCTTGTAGCATGCTACAGACATACATACATATAAAGTCAACCCCAATGTTGCTTGACTCTGAGTAAGATCCTCACTGACGTTCAGCTACTATTTCAAATGGCCCTTAATAAGCTCAAGTGCTTGACTTGGAGCTATAATGGCCTTTTATTGAAAAGAGATATATACAATATTTGACCGTCTTTTCCAAAGCATGGAGTTTTTTTCTGTTCCCTTACACTTTCAAAATTGTGTTAGCATGCAAAGCTTCCATTCTTACGTATTGTTTCAGCATTCAATGTTATACTTTTTCCATCATTACGAACTTCCGATGATCCTACAACAAGCCCAATTGCAACAGTTTCTTCTAAGAGCGCAGAATCAACCACCAGCTGCAATGGAAGCAAATGATGATAATGACAACTCGCCACCACCTGCTTCTTGAAATTCCAATTGATTTTTTCCCCCTGGTTCTCTATTTGGCCAGCTTTCGCTACAAGATTTGAAAATCACGCATTGAATATTTAATTTAGAACAGACGTCATAATTGGTTTAATTCGAAACCATACCGTTCTCCATAAATTTTTTATAAATTAGGCTGATGAAGTGTTAATTTATTTTTCTGGAAGTTTTATTTAGAAATCAAATTAATTTTATCGAAGTTGGAGTGGAGCTCAAAATTGCGTCTTTTTTGTTGTTAATTAAAATAAAAATGTATATTTTTTGTATATAATATAATAATTTTGTGTTTTTATCAACTACCCATCTTATAATAGGTATGATTGTATTGCATCTAGTAAAGGTACATTAGGATATGAAGGACACACACACACACACACACACACACACACACACACACACACACACACACACACATATATATATATATATATATATATATATAACTATATATAAATACCGGCTCAAATGACCAATAAAAAACGAATAAATGACGACTGATCCAACAGAAAGAAATTTATTGGAAGGGAGCTCAATTAAAGAATAAATGCCTTATTAGATATGATTGGTCATGGTAGAATAAATATACTAACAGGTAGGCCGCCGCGCAGTTGACCTTGAGAAAGATGGCAGTGGTCGACCGATAAGCTGATGTGATGGTCAGCCTCGACGCATCCAACACAGAATCCTTATACAAACCTAGTGTACTGCTTTTTCCGACGTTTTTAGTGAATATGCACGTTTGAGCATCCAACCTTTATTTATTTGCCGAAGATATTTCATATATTTACTTTTTTATTTAATACCCAGTAAACCAAGGGATATTTCATAAAACAAGCAACTTGAAGGTAGGTCCTGCTTGATAGTAGATCAGCCTACGGACCAGCCTAATTTTTCCGATGTTTTTACAGCAATGCTATTACTTCATAATAATCAGTATATTATGTTTAAATCATACTAATTTTGTTAATACATAACAGCAAATTAATACACAGTTTTGTTCATAAGGTGGGTATTAAATTAGGTACCTAGGTAAGTACCCACCTAATAATTAGCAATTTGAAATTTTACTAGTAGGTATAAGTTTAAATTCCAAATACAGCTGTAGGAATGATTTTAATTTTATATAAGTACTTCACTATTTTATTCATGGTTTTATTAGATATATACTTGCACGAAGGTAGGTGCCTACCTTTTATTTTACCATGGTTGTACCTGTTCAACTTATTCCCCGCTCCTTGGGGAAGTTCATTAATTTATTTAGTAGACGTAGCTAATTAGTATCTGTGAATGTGGACTACCAATTTATGGTAATGTAGCAGTGTATTCTAGTGATGAGTACCTACATTCGTTGTAATGAATAGGCATTTTGCCCATGAGAGTAGTTCTCAGGCTGGTATTATGCATCTTACCCCAGGTACGTAATTTGAAAAGGCAAGTAAAATAATTTATAGATCAGAAATGATAGGAATAAATCATTTATATATAGCTATCTCGAAATGAGCGGTCTATATTTACTTTACCATGGAGCCAAACTCAAAGTGACAGGAGCTTTGTCCAGTAAACTGGTTCGACTGTAGATACTTGGGAAATGGGTACCTACTCAAAGAGGAAACAGAACAACGAAATGCAGAATTAACAAATATTTGTATTAACTCAAACCAAACTACCTACTGTTTTGTGTAATCTTTTGGACATTCACATACCTATTTTTCTGGTTATCACTCCGATCCTAAGGACTAAAATGAACACTGCAGATCGAAGCACATTTAGGATTAACAGGATCTTAATCTTTCTTCCCACAGAAATTTACCCATTTGCTACGGAAAGGTTTGGCAGCCGGAAATTATAAAACGATAATTTCCGAACGACGGTGAAAACTCGCGTTTTTCTTGTTGTGGTTAGAACACCCAAAAACGGCATAAAACTGCATTTTTTCACCCTCCTATACAACACTACACTAAGCAAACTGTTGAAGAATTTAAAACGAAAATTGCTTAAAAAACAGAAAAAAGTAAAACAATAAGGTTTGGAAAAAGAAAAACAACAAAAATAATAGGATATAGTGAGTAAGTTCTTAGTCTGAAGGCAGTTTGTGGGGTATGAAGGGGATCCAGGTCCAGCTGACGTCACAGCTACCCCCACTCCCACCTGCGCAGAAGGGTCTCATTTTCATCTTTATCCCCCTGATGGTTGAGTACTAGCAGAGAAACTTTCCCTGGAAATAATGTCCATGCATCCCACAAAATGATATTAAGAAAGCTGTGTTATTTGTCTTTAACCTACACACATTTTAAGATAAATGTAACGAAGTTTTGCTGAAAATGTGTCAAGCAGCAGCACCGTCAGGGCCGAATTTGGTTTCTTCTCATTTGAGAAAGGAGTGAGATACTTTGATTCCGATAACGAGATTTCAACAAGACACTCGTAGAATTCCGTGAAATCGGTTCAAAAAGTGTGGAAAAAACGTTTAGTCACTTCCAAGAAACATTTCAAATTTTGACCATTTACGGAAGTGGCCGCATGGTAGAACGTACTGCTGGTAGGACGCATCATTACGAGGTTATAGAATTTCTCCCGTCCTTGCGGTAGGTCACGTGAAAGAACGGAGAATTGTAAAAGAAAGATCAAAAATTCCAGTTCTTATCTATTTTAAAAATTCCAATTCTCCGTCGGCGTCGGGCGCGATTAATTTGTTAGAGGGACTTTTTTTGTACGAATAAGCGTGGCTCTGCCGCCAGGGTCATAGGGCCTCGTGACTTTTCCTGACTCGGCAGTGGCTGCCTTGAAAGAAACAGAAAAAGTTGTACCTAGAAACAGTAGGAGTGCGTGGGTCTGAAAACAGTGGGGCTCAAAACCAACAGATTTTTCTGCAAAATGCCTTAACGCAACAACACCCTTCCCTTTATTTACTGACTGACTGGTATTCAGCTAAGGATCTATCCTGAACTTTTAATCAACACTACCATCTACGAAAACGCCGAAAATGTTGACTGTAAATTAGCCACAGAATTCATGTGGTACAAAAGAAGCTACGTACCTACTTATCTTTGTGTTACGACGCCGATCAATCCACAAGACCCCAAACAGGACAAAACGTACGTACCTAGGTACCACAAATCCAAATCTGTCACCTGAACCAGAGGCAGATGCACAAAATGCGACGCAAAAAATGGATTACTGACAACAGACTCAACAGAGAAAGCATGTGATTCACGAGAGGACAAAAACAAATCGAAAGACATAAGCATTTCGCATCGAGATGACAAGTTGAATAGAAAGTAAGTTGAGTAGGTAAATGGAGTACTGGAGCCTGGGAATTAAAGTTTCATACAAACGCGCGGGATTAAATGATTAATTATTTGTAGTTATTCATGAAGCATAAGGTAAATAATAAACCGTTGTGTAATAATTTACCTGTATAATAGATGCCCCTTCTGTGTAGACAGTATATAACAAACCTTCGTGTAATACCTAATTTACCGATGTGTAATAATTTACCGATGTGTAATAATTTACCGTTGTGTAATAATTTACCCAATAATACTTCGTTTGATCAAGTTGCATAAGTAGGTACCCATCAACAAAATCCAAATGGAATAATAACACGGAACAACCAACTCGACTTCATACAGCCATCCGTGATTATAATCCGGTGTTCCCTAGCAATGATATCTGGGCTGAATGTATACAGTTTGATTCACCCTCCTGTTGACGAATCATGTCGGTGCAAACTTCGGGACCTTACTGTGAACGAATGGCTGGACTTACAATGATCCCCGTGGTCTCAAAAAAACCCCAAGTTCAAAACTATTTAAAAACGCAAAAAAATTGAGGTACCGGCGTCCTGGAGATTTCAACCCCTATTTTTCACCCCCTTAGAGATGACTGATATTAACGCCGAGCTTCGCGGACCAACTCGACCCCAAATGGGACCTACAAACCAAATTTCATCAATTTTGGTTCATGATAACTAAGGAACGTGCAAAGTACGGCGTGTCGGGCATGTAGACTTTTTTATTGCATTTTCGGGTTCTGCATACCTTGAAACGGAAACCATCAAATTTTGAGGTGGGGAGGGTCATCATTTTTTTTCATGCTCGAGTCCAACGGTTCATTATTGAAAATAATAAACCAAAAGCCGTAGACTCGATTTTTTACAATTTAGAGATTTTGGCATGGCTGGATTCGGGGAAATAGCCCGACGACTAGTTCCAAAAGCCGCCACCACGTGGCAGCACCAAAATGAGCTAAATTAATATTCGTTCTCCTTTCGTTAATAATTGAACGATTTTCAATCTGTAAATTGCATTGGATTCAGAATCAGCATAGAATTTCCGGAAATTGGTTCTGGTGTTCAAAATGTCAAAATTTGTACATCTGGATCACTGGCGTTCGAATTTGGACAATTTTTTAGGAAGTCCCAATTACCCAAATTCTAGAGGGCTGTGTACTGATTACGACGGTTTTTTCAAATTTAAAATTGGACCACTAAAGGCAGCTGGGGTAGTTGGGGAGGAAGGCAGCTCTTGAATGGGGGTGGGCGGCTTCCCAGGCCCCTTCGGAGGGGTTTCGCCGCCCGAGCAGCTTGGATACCTGCCATTTCCGAGAACAGTTTTTGCCCCACCATTCAAGAATTTTAGATTTCTTCCTCCCTGTTCGAGATTTGCTATGAAACTGTTTGGGCCCATCCATGACCAAGTGCCAAACTACACGAGAGTGTGAGCTATTTTTTATGCATCAGTCATGGGAGGGATGATAACATAAAAAATAATCAAATAAATGAAACAAGGATCTTGAGTTATCTTATAATTTATTTTTACTTTTTAACATTATTGGTACCTATTTTAATAAATGTAATTTATTTTTATTTGATTAGTGTATAGGATCTTACCTAGGTAGGTACACCAAAATTAAACTAAGCACCTCTCCCCACTTCCCAATCCAACTGATCGCATTTGAATCCTATTATAAGTACCAAATTGGACGACCGATTGAATATATACGATTTCCTAAACAATAATTAGTGACTTCGAGGTCAGACGCCTGAAACTGCAAATAGGCTACTACAAATAAAAAATAAATTAAATTACTACCCAAATACCTGAATTCAAAGTTCAAAGCCAGTTGGACGTAATACATTAAGGACGAGTACTAGGTACCTCTGTTTTAACCTCCAAATCCGTATATATTCTCTGAAGCAACCAAGGTACCTACCGACGCACTTACGAAGAATGGACACCGACGGTTATCTCGAATCAAGTACAAATCTGTGGATGTGGAAGGTATATAATTATGCTTTCTCAGTTGATTTACTCGTATAAAATTATCCATACCCACGTGTATCATACAACCTGAGTTGACCAAAGTTCACTTAAAAATTAATAGCATCGTTATATATTTATTTGACCTGTTGAGTAATAATTGGTTATTTGTCCGTTTGAAATTATCATTTCAAATCTTATTGTACCCCAATCTGTTCAACGAGTTGCACGCCTCTGTACATGACGCACAAACTTTAAGTATACACCACATTCCTGTTCATTCAACATCGATAATTTTCAGACCACCTACCTACTTTAAAAACCGAAATATTGACGTGTTGTTGTACACAACGGGTAGGTACTTGATAATTAGGACGTTACAGCAGTGCCTGCGCAATCATTAATTTGTTATTTTATTTTATTTTTTCAAATCGACGTTATTCCAGGACGATCACACCTAAAATTTTCAAATCTGAAAGACACTTGGAATAATTTGGTAGGTTGTTCATACATAATGTCCTAATAAATCGAAAAAGTATGATAGAGCAAACGTGAGATTTGCTAAAGAAGTGGTATGAACGTAGCAACGAAGTTGTTACAATTTCAATTTATTAATTAATAACTTTTTTGGTTCTTCGGAAATAAATAACAAGAGTAACAATATCAACTGAGTAATAAGAACTCATCAAAAGAGACTTCTGGCTCCCGAATTTGGCTGCTTCTCGTCAATCTTGAATCTACCAATTCAGGGAGCAGAGCGTGATGGTAAATTTTAAAGTAAATGAGTTTTTTCTCCATCTTTTGATTCCATAACTCATCGTCGATTGGAATTTCTTCGATGTGCAAGTCTTTGCCCGTGTACACTACGAAATAACATTTAGTGGCGCCCGCAATGTGCAGTTGCCCTTGGACTTGAAAGCATTAGGGATGGGTTCTCTTCAATTTCAAATCTTTGTGAGATATAAAGAATGATTTGTTTTTGGACGCAGCATCAGCTATCGTCAACTTGCTGGCTGATTGAGGGCATTTAATTTCAATGATTGATTTTTCACCCTCAATCCAGCCATCGGGTGACGCACCCAAAAATCCAAATTTTCGGTCAACGAAAAGCCCACACTCTCTGACTTTCAGTCACACTTCTGATCGTGAATGAAACGATATAAATCCGGCTCAGATATCACTGCTAGGGAACACCTGATTATAATTTATTACGCATGTCTGTATGAAATCGAGTTGGTTGTATCGTGATACTTTGTTTGAAGAATGATGGTTGTTTTGGGTTTTTTTATAGGTAGTTAGTTTTCTAATCTGAACAAACGTTAGCTACGCTTCACGAATAACAGCAAATAATTTATAGAATAAAAATCATATATACAAATAATAATTATAGAATTCTTCATTCCGCCGCACATTTATGAAATGTGATTGCACGGTTGGATCCAGTAGGTACTCGATTTAGGGCTCTCTTGTGGGAAGCACAAAGGTAGGTATTGAGTTCAGAAAACAGTGATCATCTATACCGGTAAATAATAAACCGTTGTATAATAATCTGTAGCGTTACTTATTCTATTTTCGGATTCTACATACCTTGAAACGGAAACTATCACATTTGGTTGGGGGAGGGGGGAATTTTTCATGCTCAATTACAAAGGTTCGTTATTGAAAATGATAAATGGAAATGGATGATGGATAAATGGAGTCAGGTACCTGAACGCCGCGGGGGCCTCAGGCCCAACTGGGAAGCCGCCCACCCCCATTCAAGAGCCACCTTCCTCCCCAACCCCCTCGCCCATCATCGTCTGGACAATAATTGATGGGGTTTTAGTTGTCCAATTTTAAATTTGAAAAAACCGTCGTAATCAGTACACGGCCCTCTAGAATTTGGGTAATTGGGATTTCCGAAAAAATTAGCCAAATTCGAACGCCAGTGATCCAGATGTACAAATTTTGAAATTTTGAACACCAGAACCAATTTCCGGAAATTCTATGCTGATTCTGAATCCAATGCAGTTTACTGATTGAAAATCGGTCAATTATTAACGAACTGAGAGCGAATATTAATTTGCCCTCGACGGTGATGCCATCTGTTGAATATTCTTACAAGTTTTTTTCGGGCTATTTCCCCTTAAAGACCTATTTTGATAATTTCCCTAATAAAATTATTCAAGGAACACGTCTGCGGTTTTTTCGAGTTTTTGATGGTTTTCCAACGACGAAACGCAGTAGTAGTTCTTCCAACAAAGAAAAACAGTAGATACGAGACCTACGGTGTTGATTCATTGGAACAGTGAATTTAATTTAATTCTCATCAGGACAGTGCTGTTTTTCTTTGTTGTATCCGTCTCATAGTTGTCTGAATTCGTCAGGCGTACAGTTTTTCAATTTTGTGATGAGCACCAAAAGCTTCGAGCGATCGACCGTAGGTGGCTTCCACGGTTTTTTTCCGTTGCACCCAGCGTCTTATCACTGTCAACACAAACTGACTCCCTGATACTGGCCCCGTTTTTCTAGGAATTTGGGCAGTTTTTCTATGAAATTTAAATGTTTTAAACTTGTTTTAGTTTCTTAGTGCGACGATATGATATCGCGAGGTAGGAAGTTAAGTGAATTTGCGCGGGAGTATGATGAGCAACAAGGAGAATGATGTTGGACGAAGCCGGTCACGGTTAGATGGTATTTCACAGCCTCATTTCGACATTACAAGATGTAAATAGGTATATAATGTCCAGTAGTTCCCAAAGTTTAACTAATGTACGTACAAGGGATGGATTGTGATAATGGATGTAGTCTTCATTAATAAATGTGATTATGTACGAATTGGTTCCTTTAGCGAATTTTCAAAGAAAATGAATCTATTGCAATGGGCACTAAATTTTCATAACATGAATTTTTGAAACTTTTTTATATGCCTCAGCAATCTGCTTCAGAGCATCCTGAATTAATCCCTAGATCTTAACAATTGTGATGTATATAATTATATAATTTATTTATATATATTTATTTATGTGCCACTCCAGACGATATCTGACCTTGGGTGCATGATAAAAATTCCAAATTTCGCCAACATGTTTGCATTGCGAAACAGAAGGATGAGTTCGAAGATGAGAAATTTTCGAAAGTTAAGGGGTAAAATCTGAGTTTTAGGGGTCAAAAATAGGTTAAAACGGCTAAAATTGCGAACAATTATTGATATAAAATCACTGAAAGTGGTTAAGACAGAAAAATACCATTTCAGTTGTTTTTCGTAGAGAATAGGGGTCGAATTTGGATTTTGGGGGGACGGGGTCAAAAATTTGCATTAAGGGCTAAAACCATTATTAATTCACCTGACGTTGTGTGGGATGATGATTCACGACAGAAAGAGGGATTATTTCGATGATAAAACTATTTTTCTCAAAAAATAGTGGGTCAAATTGTACTTTATAAGGGCCATGAATTATATTGGTAAAATTTTCTAAAATAACGAAAAAAAAAGATATAGTTGTACGAAATGCGGGATGATATCGTGCTATATCATCGCTTACACAATAGCACAAAATATTTATTTGAAAATTCGCTCTTATAGCCATGCTGCCTGACTGGAACTTTAATAATAACCTAGTTATTAGTATTAGTATTATTAATATTAGTGAACGTGTTGATAGTATCAATTTTAGATTCGCAGTTTGACATAGGTAGGTGCATGAAATATGTAATTATTGACAAAAGATTCAAGAAATTTGAAGCAATAAGTCTTGCAATAATACTGAATGTTCTAGGAAACTAATAGGTAGACAAAATCTATATAATGAAAATACTTAGTAAAAACATAACTTTATTTACCTATACATTTATGCAAATCATGGGAATGTTTTATCCCTTACTGCATTATCCTATCGAGTTGGATTGGCACAATATTTTTTGTTTAATTTTTATATCTGTTCTCTTTCCATCGAGCAGGTATAAAAAGGAAAGGATTATTCGGAGTGGAAAAATTACCTCAACAAAAGAAACAGTATTTTCGATTATGTACCTACCTAATCTTATTCGCTTGTCAATAGACTAAAACAAGTAGGTAGATCTCGTCGACTTACTAAGAAAAAAAAATCAAAGATGGTAACAGGACAACATTGCTCATCCTCTTCAAACTAACATAGACAGATTTTTAGCAATAATTACAACGCCAAATCGCGTTAAGTAAGTCGTATTTTACAAGGAAGAATAAAGGTACTGGTTTTCTGTTCGGGAAAACGCCAGCACTACAGTAGGAAACAACTGTAGCACGAGCGTTCAACGAAAAAAAGCAGTAGCAGATCTTCTACCGTTTTTCTGAATTTCAAGATGGCCGCTGTCCTAAGCTAGACGTATTTTGCATGGGCTCCTCTTCCGAAGCTGTTTTTATCGTAACTAATACCGCATATGCCTCGGAATTGTGTTTAAAAGTAGCGATTCGAAGTGTTCAACGAGTTGAAACCTGAAATTCTTTCGAAAATGGCAAATAAACAACAGCAGGACGATCGTAAGTACGTGAACACCCGTAATCGGAAACCGTTATCATCCAGTGCCGGGAGTGCGGGCAAGTCTAGTTCGACCCCCGTTTTGACCGATGCTGCCGCTGACTCCATTTCCGCCACGGACATTCGGGAGGTTGTTGCTTCAGCTATGAAAAATAATATTGACGCCTGAGTTACTGGAATCTGCTATTGACGAGGTAACCTCATCTATTGCACGAGTGGTCGACAAGTTATGACTTCTACTAAAATGGAAATGTCTGGTCTCTCGATGAAATTAGACAATCTTGATCAGTCGCAACGCAAAATGAACCTTCTTTTTCATGGAGTTCCCGAGAAGCTTGGCGAAAACCCATCTGAATGTGTCAGGAGTGTTTTGAAGGAGCATCTTTCGCTCGATATAGATTCTCGTGATATTATTCAGGCACACAGAGTGGGTATTCTGCGACCTGATAACGCTTCCTCCACCACACAGACGCGGACTTCAACTTTGCCATCCGTCTCCGCAGCTGATAAGACTGATAAATCATCACAACCGAAGTCGCGTCCCATTGTGATTTCGTTTTCTCGTTTTGACTCAAAATCTGAAATATTTTCTAATAAGAAGAAACTCCGCGGTTCTCACATTGTCATTAGGTACCTACCTAAGACCTTTCGCCAACCCGTCGATCTCTGTATTATGCTGCTAAGCTGGCGCTGGGAATCCGCAATGTTTGAACCTCAAATGGGATTGTAAGGATCAAGAAAGACGAAAGAATTATATTTATCTTTGATGTCCCTGGATCAGCTGAAGTTACTCGAATGATTGTCCGCCGAATACCAACTTTACCTTGATGCAAGTTTTGTTATATATCCCGCCTAGCTCTTGTTAGTAATCATTACGTTTGTATATCTGCTTTGTTTAGAATTGATAACTATATTCTGTTTTGTCATGATTCGAAATGCGTTACTTTCATGTATAGTTTGTTCAACATAGATGTATTTGTCTATTTTGTCATTTACAATTGCTATAATTTACCACAACACATTCGAGACCTACGCTCCTTTTGAACTTTAGTTTACTGCTATCTTTTTCGATTTATTCAATTGATAGAATTATCTTATTTGGATGGTGACAATATCATAATAATGTTTTTGTTTTTACTTAGCCCAATAGCTGGATACTCGTATTATGTTTTGTAATTATTTGTTTTCTGCTCTCTGCTTTTCGATTTTTCCGTGCGTATATCTAATTTGGAAATCTTCTTATGAGCTTGAGGGCCCTTACTTGTCTGAAATTGAATTTAGCATCTTATTGATATTCATACTCCCTTCTTCACTCTCCTTACTTTTTTCACATCCCCTTTCTTTCCTCCTCGCCCTTTTTCTTTTACTATCGGTGTTTCTCTACTTCTCCTCTTCGTGGTTTCTCCTTAGTTTTTCCTTCAACTTGACTTTATCATGCAAAAATTATACCTGTTGGGCTCTTCTTACTTCTCTGAAATTCTCTTTGCTATCGCCTTTTCCTTATTTCTGTCATCTGTCTCCCTTCCTAACATCTTCTCTCTGTAATTTCTATGCTCATTCTCCCCTGCGTGTCTCTGTGCCTGTGATCGTCTGGGTGTGGGAGTTCTGCCTTTGTCATGATGGTGGATAGCGTCCCATCCTTGTCCCTCAGCCTCTTGACCATTTCGCCTGACTCTTCTTCTTTAATAGAGGGCTCATTTGATGACGCCGTACCTCCTAATGCAGCTATTCTTTAATAAGTTTACTAATTATTCCTTTGTTGCCGGCCATTTCAATGCCAACAGATTGGAACGTAATGTTGAGGAGGTTAAATTGTACGTGGAGAACTGCAAGTTCAGTGTCATTGGGATATCTGAGACTTGGCTGATGCCCTCTATTACGAATAGGTTTGTTGCAATACCGGGATACAGAGTGATTCGTAATGATCGTGATGGGGCATTGGGCAAGTCAAAGGGTGGAGGTGTGGCGCTGTATGTTGCTGACGGCCTCAAGAGCAAAACTGTGTTGTACTCAAACAATTGTCATGTAGAATTCCTGTTTGTAGAAATTTATCTGAATAGAACTAAAGTTTTAGTCGGTGTAGTCTACCGCTCCCCTGAACGTTCCATCCATATCTCTGAATTGGAATCACCACTTAGCTCCTTAATTTCATCTTACGATAACGTCATCCTAATGGGGGACCTAAATTGTAATCCTGCTTATGACCTGTCCAACTTTAATAATTTACACCTACTTCTAAATTTGATGTCATTGTGTTCTCTGCCTCTCGGATGCACACATAATACTAGTGATTCTGGTAGCGCTATAGATGTAATTGCTGTGAATGATGCGAACAAAGTTGAAGGATTTTCCAAATTCGATGTCCCAGGTGTCTCTCAGCACAACCTCATTGTCGCCTCTCTCAAAATCGATCCTCCTAAATTGAAGAAACAGATAATTTATACGCGTTCTTTTAAATCTGTCAATGAGGGAGATCTCTTGAGGCAATGTGTGAATTTACTCTCTGTCTGATGTTAACAATATGCTAAGTCTCATAGTTTGTCTTCTACTGACTTTACTTGACCAGTTCGCTCCAAAACGTAAAATCAGGTTGAAACATCCGTCTACTCCTTGGTTTTCCGAAGAAATAAAGCAAAATATAAAACTCAGAGATAAACTACATACCAAATGGAAAGAGGGTGGCAAGCGCGAGGCTGACTGCGAAGCTTATAGGGTTCAACGAAACAAAACCAAAACTCTCGTTAGAAATGCCAAGAGGTTGAATATTGAAAATTCTTTGGATCCTAAACTATCATCCAAAGTACTCTGGAATAATTTGAGGAAGCTGGGATTGGTGGGGAGGGAGTCAAAGGACGACGGTGTAGTTGATTTCAGCGTAAACGAAATTAATTGTCATTTTTGTGCCAACCAACCTGCTTCAGCTTTGAGTACAATCACTGATGACTGGGATGGATTCTCGTTTCACTACGTGACGGAGGATGATGTTTTCTCATCTTTCCGTGTAGTTACCTCTAATGCAGTTGGATCTGATGAAATCCCATTGAACTTTATCAAAACACTTCTTCCTGTTATCTTGCCATTTGTGACTCACTTCTTCAATTTCTGCCTAACATCCTCTACCTTCCCTGATGGCAGGAAGCACGCTCTCGTTCGCCCTCTAAATAAAATCAGTAAGCCCAAATCATTAAGTGATCTGCGTCCCATTTCCATCCTGCCAGCTTTCTCTAAACCTTTGGAAGTCCTAATCAATAATCAATTACTGGAATATTTAAATGTAAATAACATGTTGAGTCCCTACCAGTCTGGGTTCCAAAAGGAGCACAGCTGTATAACGTCTCTAATAGATATTACGGAGAGTGTTAGGGAGGGGTTTGAGCTTGGCCAAATTACCATCCTGGTCCTCCTTGATTTCAGCAATGCCTTTGGTTCCTTAGATTTCGATGTGTTCGTTAATAAATGCCGAAATGAATACAACTTGAGTTCATCTGCCTGCAAGCTGCTGCTATCATTTTTGACAGGTCGTACCCAGGCTGTTGTGTCTGGCGGTGAAGTCTCTTCTAGCTTACCTCTCACCGCAGGAGTTCCTCAAGGTTCGGTATCAGGCCCTCGTATTTTCTCTATTTATGTAAATGACTTCAGTGCATGCCTCCAAAATTCCAAGAACACATCAATTTGCGGATGACATTCAGGTCTTTTTGCGTTGTGCACCCGGTGACCTGGACCAGGGCATTACTCTGATGAATGAGTATTTGAGACGCATTCAACAATGGGCTGACACAAATTTCTTTCGTTTGAACCCCCTGAAGCCATGATTTGTTCTATTAAACCTTGTGACACTACTAAGTGCCCATCCTTGCTTCTAAATTCAGTCCCAATTCCATTCTCAGATAGGGTGAAAGACTTGGGCATATCACTCAGCTATGATCTGGGGTGGTCTAGTCATACTACGAGTATCTGTCAGAAAATCTATGGGACACTACACTCCATGAATAGGTTGTCATATTCTACTCCTGAACGTGTTAGATTGAACCTTGTCAAATCCCTTTTAATTCCAATTTTCACATATGGTGATATTCTATTCATATGTTCCGCCGATTCGGGGTCCCTAAAGGTTGGAATTGGCTTTCAACAATTGTGTGAGATATATTTTTAAATTAAGACCACGAGGGCACATCTCACCCTATGTTGATCAGGTGCTGGGCTGTGGTTTAGTGGATTATCTTAAAATACCCTTACTCAGATTCGTTCACAAATGTGTCAACAATACGTCATCAATGCCCACGTACCTGAGCAACATGTTTTCTCCGGGTCCATCCCCCGTTTGGGTGCATTGGCTCATATTCATGCGCGGAGCAGACCATTTTCCAATTCAATTAAGGTGGCTGGAACAAGGACGTGGAATGGCTTGCCACTGGCGATAAGGTCCCTCCCATCGCTCGGCACCTTCACTGGTGCATTGAAGGCGCGTTTCGGGAAATGAGCACCTCTCTCTTCTACCTGCTGTATTCTCTCATTTTTCTCTTCCATCCTACTATTTTCTTTTTCTTCACCTCCTTCTTCAGTTCCCTTCTTTTCACCACCTTCTCCCTCTCCATTTATCTACCTTCATTTTACTCTTCCTTCACCATTCTTTCATCTCCTCTTCCATTATTTTCTTTCCTCTTGACCTTCTTTTCCAATCTCTTCTTTTTACCACCTTCTCCTTCTTCATTTTCTACTGAAATTTGTTATTTTGTTTTTCGGTTTTCTTTTCCCTTCCATTTAAATCTTGTGTTCTTTTATAATAAATATATATAAGTTACTTGGAGCTTTCCAAAGGTAGACGGGAACATTGTTCCTATTTTGGAAATAAAGTTGTTATTATTATTATTATTATATTATTATTTTCTAATGCAAAATTTACCTCATAGCTTCTACAACGGAGAAAAACAGTTGCTTACATAAATTTATGTGTATTCTCCCAAAATTGATGCGTCTTGGTGCTACAGACGTAGTAACTAATTTTGGATCAATTGCCAAAAAAATCATTGGAAAATGATTTACCTGCGTTTTTCTCCAAACTAGATGCCTATTTAGAATGGATCCATATTGCGCGCCTGCCTGAAGGAAAGTTGAATTTGAATAAAACTAGCAAATAGCTGCCAAAAGATAGCCACGCTGCAAAAACTAGTAATGTCTTGTTGTAAGTACGAGAGAGCTCAGGAAACCGTTGACGTTGAATGTCGGAGGCTCCACTGTACTAGTGTTGTGGACAGAAGAAAGGGGCATATCGAAAAAACTACCTACGCTATGGTTAACACGTCAGGAGAAACCGTTTGGGGGCCCAAGCATTGTTTACGGCTTTCTTGCTTTGGACGGCAGTATACAGGGCAGGGCACATTCATGAAGGAACTACCTTGCATGCTCTACCTACTAGACTATTGAACATCCATAGTCGGAGAAATCTAGAGGGTCGCCGTTAAACTTTGTGACAAAAAAATGTACAGAGGGAAATTCAAATCCAACTGAACACATGGTTGGATTTTCTTATATTTTTACTTCTGGTGTTTTTGGGTGTGGCCACTGCCTCTGCCTAGAAAACGAAGTTATTGAAAGGTTGTCTATTTCCCCTAATACACGAAAAATAGAGAGTCAACTGTCTCAATCCAAATGTGGATCACCCAAGTGCACTAATAAATTGGACAATTCGACCGTCTTTATCCAATGCAGTCTTTGTCAATGCAAATTCCACAAACTATGTTCTTAAACAGACTCCAAACTTTTTGACACTATCACTAGAGACAACCTTGACTGGCTCTGTTGGAAATGTAAGAATACACAAAATGTCGGCAATCCTAGCAACAGTCTGAAGCGGAAATATCCTCTTATAGCTCCTGCGTGACAGAGTTTAATAGGTACGAAGAATCCGTCAAACAAAGACATCACGCGTGCTATAATGAGCGTTATCGAATCCCAAAACTACATATCGCAGCAGTTCGAATGTTTTAAAGTCACGATAAAAGAGCTGAAAAATGAAGACAAAACATCCAAAACTCAGATGTCTCGTACAGAAGAACAAGGAACTTAAAAATCGCCTTCACGAGCTTGAAAATCAAGCTATTGGCAAAAACAGCGAAATCAGAGGTGTTCCATTTAAAAACGACGAAGACTTGAATCAACTCATAAGAAAACTCTTTGATAAACTCGACATACCCGATAACATGAAACATATTTCTCACATTGCCAGACGCTCAGCACCTCAGAAGAAGCGACGCAGTGACGGATCCTCCCAAGAATCACAAATTACATCTTCTGGCCCGATTGTTGTTGTTGCCAATGAAACTGTCCATCGAGTTGATATTTTACAGAAGGTAAAACACACCGTCAAACAAAACCCAGTAAAAACGTCTGATCTCGGTTTCGATTACCATAAAACTTTTTAGAAGAACTGACGCCCCACGCTAAGCATCCGTTGTGGCTCTGCAAATCTGTCAATCAATCGGCTATAGATTCGTCTGGATGAAATAAAAGGCGGGCGGGTTTTCATGCGGAAATATGAGCCGAGTCGTCCCATAATGATAACTGAAGCTTCTGACATCCTTACCAGCCCAGATCTATAACTTCTGGACACCCCAACAACCCGTTTCACACGAACATGGAACATCTTCCATCTCGAACATGGAAGAAAACAACGGTGAAGGATTGTGCAATTTAATATTATAGGCAAATTCAGACGAATTTTTAATTTGGCTTCGGAATTTGAGAATTAGGCCTCATTTAATAATCCTCACAGAAACACAACTGCAGTATGTCATCCCGTTTACGATAACAGGCTATAATACCTACTCATACCTCTCAAAGCACAGTACCCATGACAGTATTTCAATATTTATAGATTCAAGCTTATCTCAGAACATCAACATTATTCCCAATATTATGGAAATTAGCAACGCAGTTCAAATAACATTCACCTATAATAGTAAATTTCACCAAGTCTTAACTATCTATAGATCACCTAAAACAAATTGCTCAAATTTCGTAAAAGAACTTGAGTCCATTTTAACGAGACCTGTGAATGAGAAAATGCATTTTTCGTACATTATGAGAGACATAAATATTAATATTCAGGATAATCTTGTTTCAACTGCGACCATAACTAATGAATATATGGATACCATGTTCTCTAATGGATATATAAATGCTGCATGAATACCCCCATCAGAGTATAAAATGGCTCTTCCTCTTGCCTTGATCATATTTATTATAAATCCAATGAAACCAACAGAATAACAACTGCTACATGTGTGATAAGTGATAAGTATACTGATCACTACCCTACCATGATAGGAATTGTGAATGAAAAAGCTATAGGATTGGTCTCTGAAAAAACTACTGAAAAACTGAATTACTCCGATCTGAAGGATGACCTCTCAAAAGAAACATGGGAAGAGTTTTATAAAAACACAGATGCTAATCTATCACTTGACTCTTTCTATGTCACATTAAATAATCATATTAAAAACAACACAAAACTAGAAAACATCAAGCTCAAATCCAGTAAATTCCATTGCCTTAAGCCATGGATCACAAAAGGTTTAAATACATCAATTAGAGGCAGAGACAAACTGTATAAAGCAAAAAAAGTTGAGCTAAAAAAAAAATAAAAAAAAAAATACAATACCCCGGTTAACCTTAGCCTAAAACTCAAGTACCTATACTGAATATAGAAATCTCCTTCGCAAAATTATCGAGAATAGCAAAACAAATTACTACACACATCTTATTCAGCTTGCGGGGAATGATAGTAGGAAAATTTGGCGTATTATAAACAATATAAGTGACAGAAAGATAAAAAAAAGCACTTCAAATTAAACAACTTTGTATTGATGGTAAAAACATTTTTTGTGATCAACAAGAGATAGCCGATAAATTGAATGAGCACTTGTGAATATCTGTAAGAAAATTGACACTGAGGAAACTCATCCGTCAATTTCCACAGAGACCAATATTTCCCAAAATACCGTGACTACCCCAGATATCCCTAAAACTAAATTGTCCAAATTCTCCAAAATTTCTGAATTTTAAATAATCTGCTACATTAGTAGTCTAAGAAATGGATCAGCCTCCAGCCCTCCAGCCCTCCAGCCCCTAGATGTGATTCTACTCAAAACTGTTAAGCAAGAGATGTGAAAACCTTTGGTATTAATCTTCAATTTATGTTTTGAACAAGGACTTTTCCCCAACAGTTTCAGAACGTCCATCATTACCCCTCTGTAAAAATGTGGCGAGACATCTAATCCTGATAATTATCGGCCAATTTCATTATTACCACATCTGGCGAAAGTTTTGGAAAAATGCGTTAAGACCAGGATTCTCATATTTCTTGAGGACGAGAATGTTCTTGCCACAAACCACCTTATAACTCAACTATACCTGACTCTTGACAAGAAAAAACATACTTTAGTTATCTTTTTAGACATATGCAGGGCTTTTGATGTTGTCAACCATAAGTTGCTCCTAAAGAAACTTAACGATATGGGTGTCCAAGAAAGCTGTTTACATTTTTTCAGAGATTATCTGAGTAACAGAAGACAGTGTGTTAAATTAAACCAAAAAATTAGTAAAGAATTACACATAACAAGTGGTGTACCTCAGGGAACGGTTCTTGGACCAATATTGTTTTTGTTATACATAAATGAATTCTGCAACATTAGATTAGAAGGGTCCATTATAACTTTCGCAGATGATACTGCAGTTTGCGTTGCCGGTGACACATGTAGTGATGCGTACCTTAAAGCAAAGCATTGCATGTCAGAAGCATTGCAATAGTTGTCGTTGAACTTCGAAAAAACTATCTACTTGCCCTTCTGTAATTACAAAACCAGCGCCTCATCTGAAAGTCAGTAATGGCAACATCTTCCTTAAAAAGGATGAAAACTCTCAACCTCTGTTGATTAAAAGTACTTACGATTTGAAACGCATCATCATCTCAAAAAACGAATCTCCGAGAGGGTAAAAAAATCACACCTGACAAGGCTCATTTCTCCCGTCACAATTTGGATCTCGACCCGGCATCTCAATGGACAAACCATCTCTTTCACCACCTACACTGCTTCTTCTCAACAACACGCTTCTCTCTTCAAATTGTTTCCAGTCATCTTAATCGACAGCTTCTCTGAAGGTCCAACCATAGTTTTGTAATTTAATGCTAATAATGCCAGCTAAACTGAAATTATGTAATTTTATTCTAATATTATTGGTACTTTAAACCACATTATCAGCTCCCAAAGTGGGGAGCGCAAAAAATACGTCAACTTAGCTCATGTGAATGCTGAATCAGTTGTGTCTCACATTGACGAAATAAGAGAAATTTCTAAAGGTAATTTTTTCGATGTTTTGGCAATAAGTGAAACCTTTCTCAAACCAGCGATTAGCTCGGAGTCTGTTACGGTGCAAAATTATAACTGGGTGCGAAATGATCGTACGGGGCTTGGAAGAGGAGGAGTTGCTCTTCTTATTCACTCGGAATTGCAATACAAAGTATTGTTTAAGTCTCCATCTGCTTATTCTAAAAGCCCAGAATTCATCTTTGTTGAACTTGATTATAAATCGCATAAGCTAGCTGTAGGCGTTGTCTACCGTCCGCCTAAAATAGGAAAGATCCACGAAGTTTTTGATGAGGTGGCTAAAATCTCCGCTTCTTACCAACATGTCATTATTCTTGGCGATTTTAACACGGATTTGCTAATCGAAAATGCCTACAGCCGCCAGTTCAAGTCCCTATTAAATTCTCAAAACCTTACCTGCCTTTCAGTCCAAATCCGTACTAGATTTGATACTTGTGAACAATGTTGATATAGTTTCTAACTATGGGCAATGCCCCGCAAGTGGCTTATCGAGACATGACCTAGTTTTCTGTTCACTAAATTTGAAGTAATGTA
Source organism: Leptopterna dolabrata (assembly GCA_954871275.1). Lineage (NCBI taxonomy): Eukaryota > Metazoa > Arthropoda > Insecta > Hemiptera > Miridae > Leptopterna > Leptopterna dolabrata. Next base: position 35,038,446 of record OX940974.1, on the reverse strand, counting down.
AAACCCAACGGAGATATATCCGCATACGGAACATGAAAAATTTTGATAGAGCAGCATTCATAAATGATGCAGTTTCTATGGACTGGAACCCAGTTTATCTAGAGTCCGATTTGAACAGAAAGCTCGAACATTTTAATTCAATGATTCTGACCCTTTTTGATAAACATTGCCCGTGGATTAAGATGAAAGCAAAACACCAACCCGCCAACACCAATGGGGGAAAGGGACAAGGCGTACACCCGTTACTTACCCACTAGGAGTGGAGAGCTTTTCAACATATAAAAAACAACGGAATAAAGTTAAAAAACTGATTAGGAATGCTAAGGCAAAATATTATTATGGTATTTTCAGCACAAGCAGACAGTCAAAAGATGTTTGGAAAATCATAAACAGGCTTGGTATTGGGAAAAAAGGAATAATGACGGGCCAATCAACGTGTCTCTTGACGAATTGAACGATAATTTCTGTAAATCTGTTGAATACCCAACATCACCTGAAATCGTAGATCACTATAAAAGTGCCTCCACCCCCAGTCACAGTCTCGAAATCCCCACTTTATCGGAAGAGGTAGTTGAAAAGTATATCCTAGAGGTCAAATCTACATCGACGGGTGGTGAAGGTATCCCTGGCGATTTGATACGAATGCTTGTGAATGCTATTAAACCTGTATTCACCCACATTTTCAATACCTCATTAACCTTGGGAACATACCCTGACATCTGGAAAGAAGCTCTCATTAAGCCCATCCCTTAGAGTAATGCATGCATTACAGTGGAAGTATCTTATGGTGGTGTATACATCACTCTCACTCATTGCAGATCGTCTGGAAGCATATATGAGTAACTGATCTGTGATGATGATGAATTCATTGTGCAATTTAATTACCTAATTTCGGGACTAGTTATGCGATATGAACAGCTTACGTAGGTACATGTTTGACTATCTATACTAGAGTAGGTGATGTTATCATCATAACAATGCCCCAAGAATCTCTATCTCTATCTCTATCTCTATCTCTATCTCTACTATATTATAAAAACGGATCTCTGTCTGTCTGTCTGTCTGTGTGTCTGTCTGTCCTTCTATGCACGGCCAAACGGCTCGACGGATATCGACCAAATTTGGCACGAATACCCAGTAGGCTCCCAAGTTGTGCAACGTCGCATTTTTAATTCCCTCACCATAGCGGAACTATGGTCGACCATGGTCAACTTCGTTATTTGATCGGTAACCCCTATTTTTTATCGCCTATTCGTAATCTACGTGAAATTCTATGTACGATCGACCCTTCGGACTACCCCCGCGGTCGACCATAGCGCGTCCATGGGCCCCTCCATGGTCGAATCCCGAATTGCTTTTCACGGCCGAACGGCTCGACGGATATCGACCAAATTTGGCACCAATATCCGGTAGCCTCCCAAGTCGAACGTGGCGCATTTTCGATTCCCTGACCATAGCGGAACTATGGTCGACCATGGTCAACTTCGTTAATTGAAACGGTATCCCCTATTTTTTATCGCGTATTCGTAATCTACGTGAAATTCTATCTACGATCGACCCTTCGGACTACCCCCGCGGTCGACCATAGCGCATCCATGGGCCCCTCCATGGTCGAATCCCGAATTGCTTTTCACGGCCAAACGGCTCAACGGATATCGACCAAATTTGGCACCAATATCCAGTAGCCTCCCAAGTTGAACGTAGGCGCATTTTTAATTCCCTGACCATAGCGGAACTATGGTCAACCATGGTCAACTCCTGAATGGCTTGACGGATATCGACCAAATTTGGCACGAATATCCAGTAGGCTCCCAAGTTGTGCAACGTCGCATTTTTAATTCCCTCACCATAGCGGAACTATGGTCGACCATGGTCAACTTCGTTATTTGAAATGGTAACCCCTATTTTCTATCGCGTATTCGTAATCTACGTGAAATTCTATCTACGATCGACCCTTCGGACTACCCCCGCGGTCAACCATAGCGCATCCATGGGCCCCTCCATGGTCGAATCCCGAATTGCTTTTCACGGCCAAACGGCTCAACGGATATCGACCAAATTCGGCACCAATATCCGGTAGCCTCCCAAGTTGAACGTAGGCGCATTTTTAATTCCCTGACCATAGCGGAAATATGGTCGACCATGGTCAACTCCTGAATGGCTTGACGGATATCGACCAAATTTGGCACGAATATCCAGTAGGCTCCCAAGTTGTGCAACGTCGCATTTTTAATTCCCTCACCATAGCGGAACTATGGTCGACCATGGTCAACTTCGTTATTTGAAATGGTAACCCCTATTTTTTATCGCGTATTCGTAATCTACGTGAAATTCTATCTACGATCGACCCTTCGGACTACCCCCGCGGTCAACCATAGCGCATCCATGGGCCCCTCCATGGTCGAATCCCGAATTGCTTTTCACGGCCAAACGGCTCAACGGATATCGACCAAATTCGGCACCAATATCCGGTAGCCTCCCAAGTTGAACGTAGGCGCATTTTTAATTCCCTGACCATAGCGGAAATATGGTCGACCATGGTCAACTCCTGAATGGCTTGACGGATATCGACCAAATTTGGCACGAATATCCAGTAGGCTCCCAAGTTGTGCAACGTCGCATTTTTAATTCCCTCACCATAGCGGAACTATGGTCGACCATGGTCAACTTCGTTAATTGAAATGGTAACCCCTATTTTTTATCGCGTATTCGTAATCTACGTGAAATATTATCTACGATCGACCCTTCGGACTACCCCCGCGGTCGACCATACCGCATCCATGGGCCCCTCCATGGTCGCATCCCGAATTGCTTTTCACGGCCAAACGGCTCAACCGATATCGACCAAATTTGGCACCAATATCCGGTAGCCTCCCAAGTTGAACGTAGGCGCATTTTTAATTCCCTGACCATAGCGGAAATATGGCCGACCATGGTCAACTCCTGAATGGCTTGACGGATTTTGATAAAATTGGGCAAAAATACCCGGTAGGCTATGGGATTTTTCCGTCGTTTGTTGGTTCCACGATACTGTGTACAGCGAATCTCGGATAGCGAGCGAAGCGAGCGGTCATGCTAGTATATTATAAAAACGAATCTCTGTGAGTCTGTGAGTCTGTCTGTCTGTCTGTCTGTCCGTCTTCCCACGGCCTAACGGCTCGACGGATATCGACCAAATTTGGCACGAATATCCGGTAGGCTCCCAAGTTGTGCAACGTCGCATTTTTAATTCCCTGACCATAGCGGAACTATGGTCGACCATGGTCAACTCCTGAATGGCTTGACGGATATCGACCAAATTTGGCACGAATATCCAGTAGGCTCCCAAGTTGTGCAACGTCGCATTTTTAATTCCCTGACCATAGCGGAACTATGGTCGACCATGGTCAACTTCGTTAATTGAAATGGTAACCCCTATTTTTTATCGCGTATTCGTATTCTACGTGAAATTCTATCTACGATCGACCCTTCGGACTACCCCCGCGGTCGACCATAGCGCATCCATGGGCCCCTCCATGGTCGAATCCCGAATTGCTCAACGGATATCGACCAAATTTGGCACGAATATCCAGTAGGCTCCCAAGTTGTGCAACGTCGCATTTTTAATTCCCTAACCATAGCGGAACTATGGTCGACCATGGTCAACTCCTGAATGGCTTGACGGATATCGACCAAATTTGGCACGAATATCCAGTAGGCTCCCAAGTTGTGCAACGTCGCATTTTTAATTCCCTGACCATAGCGGAACTATGGTCGACCATGGTCAACTTCGTTAATTGAAATGGTAACCCCTATTTTTTATCGCGCATTCGTAATCTACGTGAAATTCTATATACGATCGACCCTTCGGACTACCCCCGCGGTCGACCATAGCGCATCCATGGGCCCCTCCATGGTCGAATCCCGAATTGCTCAACGGATATCGACCAAATTTGGCACGAATATCCAGTAGGCTCCCAAGTTGTGCAACGTCGCATTTTTAATTCCCTGACCATAGCGGAACTATGGTCGACCATGGTCAACTTCGTTAATTGAAATGGTAACCCCTATTTTTTATCGCGTATTCGTAATCTACGTGAAATTCTATCTACGATCGACCCTTCGGACTACCCCCGCGGTCGACCATAGCGCATCCATGGGCCCCTCCATGGTCGAATCCCGAATTGCTCAACGGATATCGACCAAATTTGGCACGAATATCCAGTAGGCTCCCAAGTTGTGCAACGTCGCATTTTTAATTCCCTGACCATAGCGGAACTATGGTCGACCATGGTCAACTCCTGAATGGCTTGACGGATATCGACCAAATTTGGCACGAATATCCAGTAGGCTCCCAAGTTGTGCAACGTCGCATTTTTAATTCCCTCACCACAGCGGAACTATGGTCGACCATGGTCAACTTCGTTAATTGAAATGGTAACCCCTATTTTTTATCGCGTATTCGTAATCTACGTGAAATTCTATCTACGATCGACCGTTCTGCTACCCCCGCGGTCGACCATAGCGCATCCATAGGCCCCTCCATGGTCGAATCCCGAATTGGTCAACGGATATCGACCAAATTTGGCACCAATATCCGGTAGCCTCCGAAGTTGAACGTAGGCGCATTTTTAATTCCCTGACCATAGCGGAAATATGGTCAACCATGGTCAACTCCTGAAGGGCTTGACGGATTTTGATAAAATTGGGCACAAATACCCAGTAGGCTATGGGATTTTTCCGTCGTTTGTTGGTTCCACGATACTGCGTACAGCGAATCTCGGATAGCGAGCGAAGTGAGCGGTCAGGCTAGTCCCTACTATATTATAAAAACGAATCTCTGTCTGTCTGTCCTTCTATGCACGGCCAAACGGCTCGACGGATATCGACCAAATTTGGCACGAATATCCAGTAGGCTCCCAAGTTGTGCAACGTCGCATTTTTAATTCCCTCACCATAGCGGAACTATGGTCGACCATGGTCAACTCCTGAATGGCTTGACGGATATCGACCAAATTTGGCACGAATATCCAGTAGGCTCCCAAGTTGTGCAACGTCGCATTTTTAATTCCCTGACCATAGCGGAACTATGGTCGACCATGGTCAACTCCGTTAATTGAAATGGTAACCCCCTATTTTTTATCGCGTATTCGTAATCTACGTGAAATTCTATCTACGATCGACCCTTCGGACTACCCCCGCGGTCGACCATAGCGCATCCATGGGCCCCTCCATGGTCGAATCCCGAATTGCTCAACGGATATCGACCAAATTTGGCACCAATATCCGGTAGCCTCCCAAGTTGAACGTAGGCGCATTTTTAATTCCCTGACCATAGCGGAACTATGGTCGACCATGGTCAACTCCTGAATGGCTCGACGGATATCGACCAAATTTGGCACGAATATCCAGTAGGCTCCCAAGTTGTGCAACGTCGGTATTAAGTACGATACTGCGTACAGCGAATCTCGGATAGCGAGCGTAGCGAGCGGTCATGCTAGTATATTATAAAAACGAATCTCTGTCTGTCTGTCTGTCTGTCTTCCCACGGCCTAACGGCTCGACAGATATCGACCAAATTTGGCACGAATATCCAGTAGGCTCCCAAGTTGTGCAACGTCGCATTTTTAATTCCCTCACCATAGCGGAACTATGGTCGATCATGGTCAACTCCTGAATGGCTTGACGGATATCGACCAAATTTGGCACGAATATCCAGTAGGCTCCCAAGTTGTGCAACGTCGCATTTTTAATTCCCTCACCATAGCGGAACTATGGTCGACCATGGTCAACTCCTGAATGGCTTGACGGATATCGACCAAATTTGGCACGAATATCCAGTAGGCTCCCAAGTTGTGCAACGTCGCATTTTTAATTCCCTCACCATAGCGGAACTATGGTCGACCATGGTCAACTCCTGAATGGCTTGACGGATATCGACCAAATTTGGCACGAATATCCAGTAGGCTCCCAAGTTGTGCAACGTCGCATTTTTAATTCCCTCACCATAGCGGAACTATGGTCGACCATGGTCAACTTCGTTAATTGAAATGGTAACCCCTATTTTTTATCGCGTATTCGTAATCTACGTGAAATTCTATCTACGATCGACCCTTCGACTACCCCCGCGGTCGACCATAGCGCATCCATGGGCCCCTCCATGGTCGAATCCCGAATCGCTCAACGGATAACGACCAAATTTGGCACGAATATCCAGTAGGCTCCCAAGTTGTGCAACGTCGCATTTTTAATTCCCTGACCATAGCGGAACTATGGTCGACCATGGTCAACTTCGTTAATTGAAATGGTAACCCCTATTTTTTATCGCGTATTCGTAATCTACGTGAAATTCCATCTACGATCGACCCTTCGGACTACCCCCGCGGTCGTCCATAGCGCATCCATGGGCCCCTCCATGGTCGAATCCCGAATTGCTCAACGGATATCGACCAAATTTGGCACGAATATCCAGTAGGCACCCAAGTTGTGCAACGTCGAATTTTTAATTCCCTGACCATAGCGGAACTATGGTCGACCATGGCCAACTTCGTTAATTGAAACGGTAACCCCCATTTTTTATCGCGTATTCGTAATCTACGTGAAGTTCTATCTACGATCGACCCTCCGGACTACCCCCGCGGTCGACCATAGCGCATCCATGGGCCCCTCCATGGTCGAATCCCGAATTACTCAACGGATATCGACCAAATTTGGCACCAATATCCGGTAGCCTCCCAAGTTGAACGTAGGCGCATTTTTAATTCCCTGACCATAGCGGAAATATGGTCGACCATGGTCAACTCCTGAATGGCTCGACGGATATCGACCAAATTTGGCACGAATATCCAGTAGGCTCCCAAGTTGTGCAACGTCGGAATTAAGTACGATACTGCGTACAGCGAATCTCGGATAGCGAGCGAAGCGAGCGGTCATGCTAGTTGTGAATAAATTGATTGACTGACCTAAGATTAGATTGTCGTATGGCAGCTTCAAAAGCTGAGAATACGCCGGGCAGCGAAGGCAAGATTTGCAGAAATTACCGCGTTCTCCTCCCTATAGAAATAAATTTCGAAATTCCTATGAAGTACCTAGTGCACAACTAGACTGAATTCTGCGTCGAACAAAAAAAAAAAAAAAAAAAGAAACACGTAAATCGGTTGAGAATTGCGGCCTGGGCATCGCACACAAGATTTAGCCGAAAAACCCACGTTTCTCAGCATTAACCTCCCTTCCCCCCTTCTAGGACTAAATTTCGAAATTCCGGCGACGTAGGGCACAACTAGACAGTTTTCTGTGTCGAACAAGAAATAAAAACGCAAATCGGTTGAGAATTACGGTCTGGGCAGCGCACACAAGATTCTGTCACACACTCGCGCGCGCACGCACGCACACCCACCCACTTATGGGGGTATTTTTAAATAGCTCGATTTTTTCTGAAAATTTCAGACCATTAAACTTGCCATAAAATTTGCTATACAATTTGCCTCAATGAGCAGGGTGTATGCGGGCATCAAGCTGTGTTGAGAGGGCACATCACTGGTCTCTCGGTTAGCTGATCGATATAAATAGTTCAGTGGTTTAACTGACCGACAGATACGCCAAAGTTCCCGAGATCGAAACATTACCGGGACTGAATATTTTTTCATTCCACATCAACAATTTCCCTTCAGAACTTCATTATTTGTGTTTCTTTTTGCCATTTTAGCTACTGTTTGTCATCGACAGAATTATTTTAGCAACATTTCACCTCTCATCGTCACCTGTTATCACTGCTGGAAGCGTTGGGAATCCACGGTTCTCTTCTGGAATGGCTCACCAGCCATGGTGCTGATGGTGCGGGTGAGGGATACTCTTCCATCGCCGTTTGTGCCCACATCTGGTATCCCACAGGGAAGCCATATTGGCCCATGCTGCTTTTTGTTGGCAATAAACAGTGTTGCCCAAATCCTTGGGCCAAATATCCGTTGCTCCATGTTTGCTGATGGCCTGAAGCTATTCTGCCATGCCCGTGATTCATCAGATCGTGATTCACTGCAATCTACTATCGTACGGCTGGTGCCAAAGGAATAACCTGTTTTTGAATCCTGACAAGTGCAAGGTTATGACCTTCAGCCGATCTTGCAACCAGATCACCCATTATTAGAGATGCATGATCTGGGCGTGCTTCTTGACGGGAAGTTGTCGTTTTGACAGCCACGTCGAGAAAACTGCGAGTCGGGCATTTAGAGGAAGTTGGGCTTCATTCGGTGGACAACTAGAGAGTTTACCAAGGTGCCGGCTATAGTTACCCTGTACAAAGCTCTCGTCCTCCCAATCTTGGACTATGCCTCACCAGCGTAGTAGCCCTACTACGAGGTATACAGGGCTTCTCTGGAAAGGATACAGAGGAAATTTCTCCGCTTGGCCGCATTCAAACAAGGGATCCCTGGGGAGGAGGTGAACTACAGCTCATTTCTTAATCGATTTAATTTAATTTTTAAATTATAGTAAGGAAGCAAAAAACGTCGGAAGAAGTTTTGGTTCGGAAGAGGCACGATGAAACCTCGTCAAGAAGGAATCCTCGTTGGGAGATGGATTATTACCCGTATTCTGGTTATCATTATTATTATCTACCATTACATACAACTAATAATAATTTTAGTATCATAATACGTAGTGCCATAGAAGCTGGTTTCTTGTTTACGGCCTCCTTTTCAGTATGTACAAAATTCACCGATACTTTCCTATTCAACTGCGTATTGAACAGGGGGCAAAAAATGATCTTTCCAAACCAGCTAGTTTACTTATAGATCAAATTGTAAAAACGCAATTACGTACGACGGTTGCTATCAGATTTCTTCAAATTTAGTAGGTAACTACTCTTTTTTGTACTTTGTAGATGCTAGCTGTAGGAGAAACTAGAGACTAGGTATCACTATGTACCTGGTACCTTTTGAAAATGTTCAAAATTTGAATATGTCTTACGGATATTGGAAAAGGGGACAACAAATTTGCTGTTTTTTCTGAACCAACTAATGCAACCATCGTGCAACTAATGACTAGGTATAAAGTTATTTTCCAACAACTAACACTACCTTCACCCCTTAGTTTTCAAAAATTGGGCAAAAATGTGCACACTTTGAACCAAATAGTTCAAGTGTAACAAGGGACAAAATAATATTCAAACTTTGAACAAATTAGCTAGTTTTGGAACAGTGGACAAAAATGTACACACTTTCTGTGCCAATTTACTTCTACATCCAGTTCACTCAATATCAGTGTAGGTAAGTTGAAAATGGGAAGGTCTGAGGTGGCCAAGAACTCCAACTACCCCCACCCAGTCAGAAGCTCTCGATCATGACTGTTGTCCCCAAATCCTGAAAACGAGAATCCGACGGTTACAGTAAATTTAGAAAAAATGCTAAAAACGGATTTGTATTCTCTAGATTCCAACGCAAGTGCCTATCAAGCCACTTTTAGAAAGTGTTCAAAATGTGAACAAAACGTTTTTTGGAACAGCGAGAAAAAAATGTGCACACTTTTTGAACCAATTACCCGGAATTTTACGTGAATATTGATGAGAAATCCGTTTTCCAAATTAAAATCTCTCTCTCCATTCTCAAATGAAAAGTAGAATAAAATTGATTCATTCTGGTGATGCCATGCGGTGGTGGATTTTGCAACTAAACTCGTTGCATTTAGGCTTAAGGCTATTACCACAACTCCTACTCCATCCTACTATTTTTTCATTCTTGAACCTCTCAATTTCAAATCCATAAGCGTCAATTCGCCACCTATCCACCGAATGGACCCACCAACTAATTATATACGTCCATGTTACATAGGTGAGGAAGCTATACTGCCTACTTACCCGACTTGGCAGTCGTTTGTCGTTACCCTTCTGCGCCCGATCCACCCTGGCAGAATGATGAGTATACCCATGACTTTCTGTTTACATTTTTGAGTGGATTCCATTCTGAAAAGAACTATTCATCACAAGAAAGTGAGGTTGGTATCAAAATTCTTAACATGGAACCTACTTTCATCTAAAAATGGGGAAGTAAGAAGTCATGGGTACTCCTCATTGTGCGATAACGAGCCGGAGCACCGTTAATTCCCGTGGAAGTGTTCTTCGCTTGTTTTTACTAGTGTTTTTCTCCGGCACTACTGGGCACTGAAGAGTACGTACAAGAAGAAGTGTGAGTTGTCAGACGCAAAACAGTGAAATATGTGCCTTCATACATAATATATGATACATAATAGGTACATACATGTCATGGTACCCTTATAATTAAAGACCGGATTTCTATGCAGCATAAATGCCCCTAATATGCCATAGAATATGCAGTAAAAACGAATGAAAAATGCAAAAAATATGCAACAACAAATATTGTGAAATTCGAGAAATTAAGTTCAATACTTGGAAAAACCACTCTACCAGTAAGTTTCAATAAGGAATGATCTGAATGAAATTCTCATTTCATAAATATTTTCTAATAAAATTGATGCTTTCACGGAACAACTTTACAACGCTTACAACTTTACAACGCTATTTACAACTATTTACAACTTTGCAACGCTTACATTATTCGTAGTTAACTTACAAACTATTTCAATCTATCCGTCCGATTTTGATAGGAACATTGTTTTATTTTCTTCCCGTCACCAAAAACGTCTGCCAATTCGGGGGAATCACTTGAATGTACAGAATAGTTGGGTAGGTTCATTTGATACAGGACCATCTGTGATCTAACCCACGTACCTATACCCTCAAAATTTCAGCTCTCTACGACTATTTTTTGCGCAGCTAGAGGCGTTACAAGGGAAACGGTCAACATTTCATGTTCGCGCATGCGCAGACGAATGAAATTCGTATGGACCTATCAAGGTATTATTCCTGATCGACCCTCCAAATCTGAACTCATTTCGAGGATATTTAAGTTATTGGCGTTTCAAGTAGTTCACGTTTGCGCATGCGCAGACAAAACGATTTCCATGATTTTGAAATGGAACCATCTGCGATCAAACCCGCGTGTACCCTCAAAATTTCAGCTTTCTACGACTACTTTTCGCGTAGTTAGAACGTTACAAGGAAATGGTCAACATTTCATGTTCGCGCATGCGCAGACGTAAGTTACTTTACGATTCCAATGAAATTCATTTGGGACTATCACAGTACTATTCCTGATCGGCCGTTCAAGTTTGAACTCATTTCACAGATATTTAGGGTTGTTATGGGCGTTTCAAGTATTTCACGTTTGCGCATGCGCAGACGAAAGTTATAGTACTTTTCCAATGATATTTTTCATCTGTGACGCAATCCGCATCTATCCTCCAAATTTCAGCCCATTTCGACCATTATTTCGGGTAGTTATGGGCGTTACAAGGAATTACCACAGACAGACATGGAACCAAAAATGTTCCTCGATGTCTGAAACGCAAAATGGTTGTGGAAATTTTCATTTTGGAGGGCATACATTTTTTTTATTCAATCACGAATACAAGCCTTCCTACCTTAGGTAGTGAAGAAGCAAAATCGTTAAAAGTTATTGATTATCTATAAAATGTGCATCATTACGATTTTTCCCCGCATGCAATAATATTCAGTAACAGTTCGAATATGCAAAATATGCAGAATAAAATTCAAATCAGGGCATGTAAAGAAGGCAACTCGGATAAAGGAAGAATTTGCGCTCGCATTAGATGAAGCGAAACGGATATGCAAATGCATAGAAATCCAGTCTCTACATACAATATACCACTCCTGTAAATAAGTTATGATTGTTACCAATCAAACCACGGAGAATTCGACCTGCGCGGTGCGAGGGACGAGGCCCAGGTAGCTCTCCCTCCAACGGCTCCCAACGGCCGTCGGTGGACAGGGGGAGGGTAGAGGCGCCTGTATAAGGTGCCCGGCTTGCCTAGCTCGACATTCATCCAACTTCTCTCGAACCAGAGCCTTCTATCTCTTACCTCCTCTTCATCAACTCACCCTTCTCCTCAATCCTATGTTCTCAACATGGTGAAAACCGGACGACAACTTCCTTTAAAATATTCAGCGTGGTGAAAACTAGACGAGTATTTTTCCTGGATATTCAACGTGTTTAAAACTGGACGAATATCCGCCCTTCCTCTCTTCAAAATATCCAAGGAGGTGAAAACCCCACGAATACGATCCGGCACTCCTCTCTCACCTCCTCTCTTCATAAACTCCTACTTACCTTAAAACCGGAGTCATCACAGTGGCGACCCTGACGTTTTAAGCTGAAAATGCAGGACAAACCTCCTCCCGCCCCAACCGTCTCCACTGCCAACATCATGACCGTCACCACCGACGTCATGACCACCACCGCCAACGTCATGACCGCCTCCATGGCACGATCGACATCATCGACACCGACGATGAGCTCTTGCTCCGCCTCACCGACACCATGTATGACATCAGCGCATTTACTTCAGTCCATGAGATCTGACCACCAAATGACCGCTGCCCTCGCTCTCGCTCGGCTTCCACCATTCGCCACCGAAGCCCCTCTGTCGACTGACGGAACCGCCCTCCTGACCGAGGCACCACACAACTACGAAATCGCGATGCCTAGCCCCCTCCACAGTCTTAGCAGCCATTTGCCCCACCCGGGTGCTGGCACCACACTACATTTGGGGCCCAGGCCTAAAATTGCAAACCACCCTGCGACTTCCGGGCTCCCACCTGAACCGAGACCCACATCCCGCCTCTCTCATGTTCAGCACTACATTGAGGCAACTGGCCCACCACTCTCCGCAAAAGCTCGATGCCTTCACCCTCTCCAGCTTTCACAGACCCAGGCCCACTTCGAAAAATTGATCGAAGACAAAATCATCCGCCCTTCAAATTCCTCATGGGCCTCATCACTCCACATCATACAGAAGCCTGACGGTCAAATCCGCCCCTGCAGGGACTACCGCAGGTTAAACTCAAGGACTGCACCAGATATGCATAACATCCCACATCTTCGGGTCTTCTCCTTCCACCTCGACAGCACCACCATCTTCTCCACCCTCGACATCTCCCGGGCATTCCACCACATCGATATTTATCCGGACACACATACCGAAGACTGCCATCATCACGCCTTTCGCATTTTCGAGTATCTCAAAATGGGATTTGGCCTACGCAACGCGGCCCAGACCTGGCAGCGATAATGGACCAAATTCTCCGTGGACTCCCATATGTGTTCTACATCCTTGACGATGTCTTGATCGCCTCCACCTCCACCGAGCTGCACTATGACCACCTAGGACATGTCCTCAACATATGGACACATGGAAGGCCTCACAATCAACAAATCAAAATGCGTTATCCCTCAACACTCCGTCAAATGCCTAGGACACCTGGTCACTGCAAAAGGGATTGCTCACCGACTAGGTGAACTCCCTTCAACAGTTCCCACACCCACAGACCGTCACTGAGCTCCGACGGTTTCTGGGAATGCTCAACTTCTACCACCGCCACATCAAACACGCCGCCCATCATCAAAAATCCCTCATCGACGCCATCCTACAACCGTCTAAAAAGAATAACGGGAGCTTGCGTGGTCCCTGGACCTTCAGACTGCATTGGAAAAAAGCAAGACAGACCTAGAGAACGTGGCCCTCCTTGCCCACCCAGCACCTAACACCACACTCCATCACAACAGACGCCTCCGACTGGTCCATCAGCGCAGTCCTGCATTAGTACATCAACAACGCTGCCTGCCCCTGAGGGTTCTTCTCCAAGACCCTCACCGATGTGTAGCAAAAATACTCCACCTTCAACAGAGAACTCCTCACCATCTTTGAAGCCGTTAAGCATTTCCCCGACTTCGTTGAAGGCCGGCAGTTCTCTGTCACCACCGACCATAAACCCCTGACACATGCCCTTCTTCAATCACGAAAAGCGGCCTCCTCCGGCAGCTGGACTTCATCGCACAGTTTACCACGGACATCCGCGGCACACCAGGGGGGGGGGGGGACCCCGTTGCCAATGCCCTCCCAACCATCCCCCGTGCCGATCCAGGACCTTCTCCGGTTACCCTCCCCGCAGCACCTAGGAGTACGACAAGACCCAACCGCAGACCCCGTGCTCTCCAACCTCATCGCCACCAAACAACTACGGCAAAGCCTCTGGTGCGACACCTGTTTGGACACACCACATCCGTACGTGTCACCATACCTGTGGCAACAGCTCTTCAGCCATTGCAAGGCCGTCCATCATCCTGGGATTCGGACCAGCTGCGACCTTCTCAAAACACGGTATTTCTGGTCTCATATGAACTCGGACATCCGCAACTGGGTTCTCGGGTGCCAGAAATGCCAGCGATTCAAGATCTCTGCACCTTCAAACACCTCAATCTTGACAGTGTCGGCCGTTTCCCCCATCCGAGGGGAAACACTACTGCCTGACAATGATCGACCGTGCAACGAACTGGTTGAGTGCACCCCACTCACCCACATTACCAGGAACACCGTCATCAAGGCCTGCCTTAATAATGGGGTGGTCCCATGCGCTTGTCCACAGGTCGTCACAGTCGAACAAGGCAGGCAGTTCGAATCGGCACAATTTACCGAATTTCTTAGCTTGCTGGGCATCACCAAGCAGCGTACTACGGCCTACTACCCGCAATCAAATGGCAAAGTCGAGCGGTAGCACTCAGTCATGAAGCAAGTCCTCTCCACCTCAGTAGCATGACCTCCTGGACTATGGCCCTTCCCTACATAATGCTCAGCCTTCGCACCTCGGTCCAGCCAACCGATGGCCTTAGTCCCGAAAGGACCTTCCCTGCTCCTTTACGACATATTTCTCAAAGAACTGTCAATCACCCTTCATCAGACGCACCGACCCCCATTACTGACACCGCTTATTCTAAGCGCTTTCCCTCAGCTACCCAAATGTACCTGAAGGAGCCGGGGATCCACAAAACCCTTCAGCTCCTCTGTTCCGGTCCCTTTCATGTCATCTGCACTACTGCCACCACTGCCACCCTTTTGATTGACGGGAAACCATATACCGCCCTGCTCACCCGCTGCAAGCCAGGCTTTATCCTTGCCAAACTCCCATCATGCCAACCTCCACCAGGGCAGCCTTTAGTCCTACGCAGTCCTCAGCTCGCCTCCGTCTTTGATGGATCTCTCGTCCACCTTAGCCAGTCTGCCCCCCACCTCCGCTACACCGTTCTCCTGGGCCGCCCTCACCTCCACCATGCAGCCCTCCACCACGAATCACCTCCCCGGCCTCGGTGATGGCAAGTATCCGGGTGGGCAATTATCCACTATTTTTACTTCGCCAAAGCCACAGGGACACACGACTTCTACACACCTACTGATTCCGGCCACGAATGCGCCACCGGCGGGGGTATCCCGCATATTCGTCGTCTGGAAGCCCAAGCCTGGGAGAAACAAACGACGCCACCAGCACCTCGCCTTCCTAGCGACCCCCGCCGACTCCTCGACCCTGCTCCACCGTAGCGGGGTCTCTGGCACGTTCCCGGCTGAGTATTTGCCACCAGTCCACAGCCAGGACGGCCCTGCTACCCCATTGCGACACTCAACGTCAACCATCGTCTTCCTACGCATTTTTTCCATATTTTATATATTTTTGCCTTCAGCACAATTTGTATCTTTTTTGCCTTCAGCACATTCCTTGTATATTTTCTCAGTTGTATAATTTTTTATTCTACAATCTGGAGGGACATCTGTCATGGTACCCTTATAATATACCACTTCTGTAAATAAGTTAAAATTGTTACCAATAAAACCACAGAGAAGTCGAGTTGCGGGTGCGAGGGATGAGGCCCATGTAGCTCTCCCTCCAACGGCTTTCAACAGCCGCCGGTGGACCAGGGGAGGGTAGGGGCGTCTGTATAAGGCGCTCGGCTTGCCCAGCTCGACATTCATCCAACTTCTCTCGAACCAGAGCCTTCTATCTCTTACCTCCTCTTCATCAACTCACCCTTCTCCTCAACCCTACGTTCTCAACGTCGTGAAAACCGGACGAGAACTTCCTTTAAAATACTCAACATTGTGAAAACCGGAGGAATATTTCCCCCGGACATTCAACTTGGTGAAAACCGGACGAATATCCTCCCTTCCTCTCTTCCAAATATCCAAGGAGGTGAAAACCGCGCGGATATTTTCCAATCCCGGTATCCAGCAAGATGAAAACTGGGCGGATATTTTCCTATCCTAGAGACGCATCCAAGGAGGTGAAAACCGCGTGGATACGATCTCGCACTCCTCTCACCTCCTCATTCAAACTCACCTTCTCTCTTCCGAAACTCCTACTTACCTCAAAACCCGAGTCATCAGTCAGGCACTGAAGAGCACGTACAAAAAGAAGTGTGAGTCAGATATCAGACGCAAAACAGTGAAGTATGTGCCTTCATACATAATATAATACATAAAAGGTACATGCATTTAATTCGAGATAAGATAGGTATCCTAGGCACATGTAAGTAGGTATATTTTACGTGATATGTTTTCAAATATAATCTTCTGGAATTTGCATAAACATAATCTGTATTTGTTACTACAAAGAGGAGTCAAGGGACGCTCGCTACATTGTCCACCACCATTATTTAGTTATTTACTTGGTATAAAATACTAGTTGCAAAATTAATTTCTATTTGTTACGACAAGGAGGAGTCAAGGGGCGCTGCACTACGTTGTCCATCACCATTATTTATTTATTTACTCTGTATAAAATACTGGTTACAAAATTGATGGATGAGGTGGTAAGTTGTATCTCCTAATAAAGAATACAGTAAGTAGTTACGAGTAACAAGTAAATGTAAAATTTGCGAAAAATTGAAGTGAACTTTTTATACAGTAGGAACCTACTATTAACTTATGAGTACTCACTATAGGTAAGAATTGAAAAACAAGTACAAATTGTTAAACTAAATAACCATAGCAGGTAATCGGTAACAGGTAATCCAAGTTCCAGCTTGCCGCCACCGTGGTGTCGTTTCTTTGGTCGAGTCGTTACTGGTTCTGATGACAATATGACCTGGGGGCAGGGTGGAAAGTGGCGTGAAACAGTAGTGAACACACACAACCAGCTAACCACACTGCCACCAGGAGTAGGATCCACTGTTTCTTATAAGTGAGGGATGAAATCCTGACGGTTTGTTAGAGCTCCTTGGTACTTATCAATCATCACTCGTGATATTTAGTATCTATTACATGCGAGTTGAACAAATAGCCCAATCATAGCAAAACAATTGTTTGTAGACAGAAACAGGGGTGATGAAGGGTTAACAACAAAACGCATTATGCATTCGTATAACAGGTATTTTTGTTCGAACTTTCGTACGATATAACCACAGAAGAAGGTTGTTGAAGGAAAATAATGAAAAAAAATTAATAAAAATAAAATGGCAAACCTACCTCCTTAAAAAAATAAAAAATGAAAAAAAGCTGCAAAGTCCTTGTAACATGGGTTTATTATCTATTGGAGACGTACCTAAATAAATGTTGGCTGTTCATTTGTTGTTTTTCGTATGCAATAACTGAAATAGCTATTTTTGACGATTACCACCAATTTTGGCCCGCAAAAAATCGAATTAGGATCCTACGTTAGAAAACTTTCTTTGATCATTAATAGCGCCATTTAACTGTCTTGATTCACCTGCTAATACTACTTCTAGTGTTACTGTACAAATTTATGGTGATTTTAGAGAATTTCCCACTTTTCTGACCCACAAAAATGAATTTTAGGAGCTGAACCTTCGTTAAAACCTCATTACTCTTTGGCCACTATCAACTTCCTATTCGGTCTTCTCGCCCTAAAAAACATGGAAAACGATACCTCACAAGCTCATGTTCACTAAAGCCTCAAAAACACTATTTTTACACAAATTCCCCCCCCCCCCCACCCGTAACATCCCTGGGTCTATTCCGATCGAGCTGCCGATCTTCGGAGCACAACAAGGACCCGTGTTCCCAAATGGGGATCCAAACTGTGTGCGGAGGAACGACGACTTTAGACCAACATTTAACGTAGATTTAAGGCTGAAACTTAGTTGGAACCTCAACTTTCTACTCATTGGTCAAAATCGACTTCGTATTCGGTCTTCTAGTCCTGGAAACATGGAAAACGATACATCACAAGCTCATGTTATAGGAAACCAAAAAACCCTATTTTTACACCCATTTTGGTTTATTATTCTGTGAATAGTACACCTATGTATCTGCACAGCGAAAAACATTTTTTAACACACCCTCAATAAAAAAAACTACAGTATAAAAATAGAAATAGTCTATTTCCATGTCAAACTAACAAACTGTAGACCGGTTTCGGTTGTTACACCATCATCAGTACACGATAGAAAATAGCCTTCGATCATCCATGCACAGTACCGTTTAATTGTATTGATTCACCTGTTGATACTACTTCTAGTGTTATTATACAAATTTATGGTGATTTCAGACGATTTCCCAGGTTTTTTACTCATAAAAAATGAATCCCTGTTTCTACACCCATTTTCCCCCCATAACACCCCTGGGTGTATACCGATCGGGCTCCCGAGCTTTGGAGCGTAACTAGGACCCAAATGTGTTCCCAAATGGGAACCCAAACTGTGTGCGGAAGAACGACGATTTTTTGACCAAAATTTAACGTAAATTTAAGGCTGAAATTTCGTTAGAACCTCAATTTTCCACTAATTGGTCAAAATCGACATCATATTCCGTCTCCTCGTCCCATAAATCATGGAAAACGATACCTCACAAGCTCATGTTAATAAAGCACCAAAAAACCCCCATTTTTCACCCATAACACCCCTGGGTGTATTACGATCAGGCTGCAGAGTTTCGGGACACAACTAGGGCCCAAATGGAGCCTGTGTGCGAAAGAACGAATTTTTTAGACCGAAATTGAAGCCGGGAGGAAGTGGGGAGTAGTGTAACAGTGCGGCTGTTCTCCAGTAGTTTTTTAGTCCGGTGGAGGCGGGATCGGTGGGTGGAAGCCTAATCGATATTCCTTCTTAACCGGCGATAATCTCGCTGGTCTAGGAGGGGGCTCTCGAGGGTCTACCACCACTGTCACACCTATCACTCTAAAAATCAGGTAAGTTACCCCAATTTGAAAGTATGGTTGAGTGTGTGGATAACAGAGGAGGATATTCTAGAGTTCTTTTAATTTCTCCTGATCCACTTGGTTTGATACTTATTCAAAGTGACTTATTGAAAGACCACATGACCCATTAGGTAATTCTGATGAAAGTTGTATTTTTATTTTTCTATTTTTTTTGGTGCACTCAGTTATATTCTGTGTGCCTACTTGGCATCTCGCCTCTTTTAATGTTCATTACCTACAGAATCTTCTGAAGATTCTCTATGTGAATGTATATTATTGCTTCTCATTTCAATTACTCCTAATCTTGTCGTCTGTCTCTAGAAAAAAGTATCGATAACATGACCGTGCATATTTATTTATTTATTTATTTATTATTACGAAACGGGCTGGTGCCCTGTTTACAACAGCAACAAAGAAGAAAACAGTACTCAGAAAAACAAAATAAAAAAGCTGAATATCAATTAAATATTAAACAAAGGAAGTGCAAAGTAAAACTAAAATTTTAAGCAGAACGAAAATGAGATAAGGTTCTTTCAACACCAGAAAATACATTGGTACGTCATTGTAACACTTGAATCACATGCCTGCGAAACAAGGCATCACATATCCTGTTATAATCAATCCAGTACTGATTAGCATGGATTGAAAAATGCTATCCATAATTTGATCTGTTTTTATGCATGAAGCATAACGTGTAGTTTCCTCCTAACGCCATACGTTCGTGAGAAATTGAGTAGGTACCTACCTCAGATTCAGAGTTTGCGCATGATACACAAATCACCTGATCGCGATGAAACGCATAGGGGACCATCTAGGAGCTACACCCAAACCACTCACGGAATGTAAGCTAAACGGGACCCTGAGAAATTGAGAACCATGGATTTAGCATTTGTTCGTACGCAGTAGCTATACTAATGATGCGATCATTCTGCAATAAATTCATAGGGGACCATCTAGGGTAAACCTGCATGGTCTTCAGCAAAATCGGATTTGAATTAAGCTATGCATGTGGAAACCAAAAAAAATTCCTGTCAAAAGGGAAAACTAAGCTTCCACTACCTTGGTAGACTCGGAAGCAATATGCTCAATACAATAGCTATAATACAATACAATACAAGATATACAATATGTACCTCTAAATTATGAGAAAATTGTCCACCAATTTTTGAAAATTTCACTCTCCGATTGTTGAAAAATGTCCGGAAAAACCCATCTTTAAACAGAGATACACAAGAAAGATGAAATGTTGTCAAACATTTGAATTATAGTTCGGGGGGGAGGGGGGGGGGAGAGAGAGAAACATAATAATGCTCGTTAGTCGTCCTTTTTAGTAAAATCCTTATTAGTTTGCACCTCTGCACCATTGTTGAACCATTTAATAACTGAAACATTCACTGTTCACATTGTTTCGTACCTAACTATAATTCAGCTGGACAGAGATTCTCTTCATCTCGTACTGAATGTTTATTATTTCAAACGTCTGATAACTACCTAAATAGTCCATTCGATTGCTGTCGTTCGTCCTTCTCTCCTTGCTCTCAAAATGTTCGTTCCTTGTGCATGGCACTATTGATGGCCCACACATTCCGATGTCACTGTGACCGTTAGGTACAGCGTGTTGAAACGACCTAATCGTTGAAAATCCTCTCGGGAGGTCGTGGAGTGGCAGCTGGGAGCAAAATCTTGCTCCATCCGGTCCCTGGCGGCTCCGTCGTTTCAATTTGAACATTCCACTTTTCTGGTCTCAATCAATCCTTTAAAGGTCATAATTAATTTATATTCTACCAAGGAGGTAAAACACCTAAGAAACATCTTCCACCGTACAAGACCATGTCTGAAACGGCAGAGTATGGGCATCAATAAATAAATATAGAAGGAATAAAAACCATTTTCGTTTACGTTTTAATTTCTTGTCTTCCAGTTCTTTCGATTTTTCAACTGCAGTGTCCGGTTCCGGTTGCATTCTACCGTATTCTTGAAAACATTCCATACAATGATATAAAATTTACTTCCTGAATTGATAATTCGGTACCTAGAATACATACTTCTCAGGCGAGTACGTATCTAGCGAGTGAAATGGTGAACTGTTGTACCGTTGGTTGCAGCAACAGATCAGAGAAAAACCTCATCTATCCTTCCATAAAATACCAAAGAAACCCTTTGAGAAGGAGCGAAGGGAAAAATGGATAATTGCAATTAATAGAAAAAAATAAGTCCACACTCACAGTAATATACAAATCAATGAAACATTGTCCATAGTAACAATTTCTTTGGGTTTTTTGAGGTACGGGGTTTTTTTAAGAAGATTTGAAATGGTCGTTCTTTAGTCCTGATGGAAGATTGTGGCGACTACCAGAGGAAAAATACTACTTAACGTAGGAGATGGCGGTTGGTGTCAAAATTCTCAGGATGGAATGCACTTGCATTAAAAAATACTTAATTAAAAGTACGTTTATAAGAATTTGGCAATGGCCACTAGCAATCAACCAGTCTCTGTGACTGGAGAGAAAATTATAGCATCAGTTCATCGGTAGGTACTTATGTTCTTGGGGAAATTAAACTGATGAACAAAGTATGGTTTTTATGATAAATCAGATAGTCAACAACAGATTCTGTGGATAGTCTGTAGTCAAAATCGATTAGAACGGATGAGTATCTACTATATACTCACAGCAGTCTTCAAAGAAACAGGGGCTTCATTGACTTCATTAACGTATACGTTATTCTACTGTAATCCTAATGGATATATGTATGGAGCAAGCATCGCCAAAGGCCACTGACAGAACGCTCTGACCTAGTCCTGTGCACGCGGCCTATAGTTCCTTTCTGTTGCATCAATGAAGTATTGTGGTGTGCAACGAATGACTAATACCGGGCAATACCATCATCATTCCAGTAACGTAATAGCTGAACAATTTACTAATTCGCAAAGATTTCGGGATCCATACGGGATCATCAGTAATCAAATTCAGTTACTTTTCGTATAGCTACTGGTTACGTTGCGAGTGAAAACGAGAGTGATAAGAAAATCGAAATTTCCATTTGCGTCAGACCTTCCTGAACAAATTTGGTTTCGTGCCTGTGTGCCCGCAAATCTGTCACGCGCAAAACTGATTAGGTCCGAGAAAAAAAAAAAAATGGAAGTAATGAGCGGAAATTTGGATGGTACTAAATATGTAGATTGCTTCATGTGACTTACGCTGATATCGGACTGTAACAGTCGTTTGCGTATGCACGAACATGAAATTTCTGATACTCTCGTAACTCCCGTTCTGTTTGACCGAATTCGATGACATTTTCAGGGATGAGCAAGTTGCGTCCTTGGTGTAGGTACCCTTGCCATGCTATCGACTAACTATCGAGCATGTTTGATATGAGGAAGTTAATATATTGTGTTACAGCTTTGAATTTCCTCTAGATCGACTACAGAGAATCGACGAATTTCGACAACACAGTACGTGTTGTCTAATTCGTACCTTCCTACTTAGTACCTACTCCGTACTACCCGCTTATTACCTACTTTGTACCTACTCAGTACAACCTACTTTGTACCCACTCAGTACTACCTACTTATTACCTACTCAGCACTACCTACTAACTACCTACTCAGTATTACCTAATTTGCACCCCGTACTAATTAATACTTACTCAGTATTACCTAGTTTTTACCTACTCAGTACTACCTACTTTGTACTACTCAGTACTACCTAATTAGTAACAAGTCATTACTAAATACCTACTTAGTACCTACTCATTACTACTTACTTACTGCTTATCTAATTACTCAGTACGTACTTACTTATTTTGGCGGATATATTTTTACAACAGGGTTGTTGGGGGGGGGGGGGGGGGGGGAGATATTACATCTTTTTGCATTGATTGATGACATCGATTACTTACTGGTGGAGAACAACGCTCCTACATAAGAGTATTGGTGGAGAAAAACGTTGTTCGAGGTTTTTGTCCAGTCAACTGATCATCTGGGCAACCTCTACGTGATCAACATCCATCGTTATGATGGAACAACTATTGGGACTTGTGAACGGGACTAGGCATTAATCGCCTTCAAATGAGCTCAATGTATGCACTATAAAAGGGACAGGGTGTTTGAAAAGGAATCCTTCTGGAAACCTGTAGGCTTATCCTTCTGGTGAGCCCTCAAAAAGTGGGAGTATGGTAAATTACTCAGCGCATACTACCAAACCACGCTCTGCTACCATGTGGCTTATTATATTATATATTACCACCAGTTAAAAGAAGGGGTAGCGATTAGGTTTCAGCCTGACCGCCCCCATCTTCACGGGAAACACAGACGGCTCGAGAACTAGCCACCGTCACAATACCTAAAACCAAATGCCATAAATATCTGGGTGAGATACTCAATCAACGACTTAAATTTGCCAACCTTATCAATGACCTGCCTAAACGCCTAAAAATTAGAACCCGACAACTGACGTGCCTTTTAAACAATAATAATGTCTCCATTTCGAACAAAATTCTAATACATAATTCCTCTCCTTCTCTTCTAATACATAATAAGCCAATTTAGACGCACTCCCCATATGGGGAACTTGCTCACCCAGCCAATTAGAGAGTTGTATCTCAAAATTACTCCCTGCAGACACATCATTAACGCACCTGAGTTTGTGATGAATGAAACCATTTATAATGGTTTCCTACTTGCAACTCCAAATGAATGCCTTATGCAGGCTATGAGGTCATTTGTAAACAGAAATGTTGAACGCCCCAGCTCAACAGTCAACGAACGATTAGCACCAACCGACTCTCCAAGACTGAAAAGGCCACGCCATATTAGTGACACACTTTTATAAGTGGAAAACACCCATGTATATACTTCAAACTGCTGAAGTTTGTCCTTCATCATGCTTGAAGGCACCTAGGAATTATTAAGAACCAGTCTGTACTTTAACCATAATTATCAGTAAGGTATATTACTAACGTAATGGTCTTAAAATAAACCTGTCAAAAAAAGTACCGACCTACTTTCCTAACATTTTTCAAATTAATGGGGGGGGGGATACACAAAAGGCACTTTCTTGGAGCATAACGAATGTGTGTGCAAAATTTCAGCTCGATCCGTTATGGCTGCACTGGGAGTATCCTCCAAGTTGGTAACAGCGATCGCCCGGCTGTATACAGAGATACTACGGCAAAAATCTTGGTGGCTGGACACGTTTCGGATTCTTTCACTACCTATTCAGAAGTCAAGCAGGGCTGTCCTCTCAGCCCTACAGTACTTGCTTTGTTTTTTAAAGACCTTGGGGCATTTGTTGAGAGTGGTGTGCTGATCAGGGGCAGACGGATCAACGTGTTGATGTTCGCCGACGATGTGGTGCTGATTGCAGATTCGCCTGGGGCCTTGCAGGCTATAATCGACCGGCTGAAGGATTATGCAGAGCTGTGGAATTTGGAGATTAACTTGAACAAGTCGAACATTGTGGTGTTCAAAGCGAATGAGGGAAACTGGCAAGAAACGAGAAATTGACACTAGGAGATCAACCGGTCCGTGTGGTTGGAGCATACAGATATTTGGGCATCTCACTTTCTTAAAACCTGCGACTGGAGGACCACTTCAAAGAAAAGACTGGGTCTGCACTTGCAGGAGTTAACACGGTTTGGAATGGTTTGTTCTCGGCGTCTGATATCCCTGCTGAGGTCAAGATGAGAGTTTCCACCTCTGTAGTTCGAGGCAGTAGAGAAGGTTAAAAGGCTGTTTTTGATAAAAAAAACCGCTTTGAATACCGATGAATTCGCCCAACTACATCGTCTACAACGAAACCAAACAAGAGCCAGTCTTTCTTCATACACTAGAGATCAACGGGAGGTATCTTTTGAAAGTTTTACGGCAGCCGGACAGCCGATATACCCGAGTGACAGCACTGGATAAGACGGAATATTGGCTGGGCGACGATATAGAGTGAAATGATCTCGGAGGTGTCACCGCCGCTACCCACTACTGCATTCTCCGACCCGACTCACTTTGAAGGATTGATGAAGGCCGTTTTAGGGAGACAGAGGTCTTTTTGCAGTCTCTCAGGGACAAGGCCCAATACCACCTGATTTACGAGCACCTCGAGTGGAATGTGCAATATATTAAGAAGAAAAGCCCATATGATGCTGCGATGATAGCTAGGTGCCGGGGAGAGCTCCTGAACGTCAATTGGCAGCGTTTGTTGTGAAGTCGCAGTAGTTATCTGTGCTCACTGTGTAACCTTACGGTCAACGAATCTGTGGAGCATTTCGTGGCAGAATGTCCAATTCTAGCATATGCCAGACTGGAATGCTTTGAGCGATTGTCTCTATCGACACAGGAATTCTTGGACGTGTTGAATGGTCCTGATTGGTCTTCGCTCTGTAGACACATTCGCAATGCTTGGCGGTACAGGGAATTCCTGGTTTCGGAATTTAACTATAATTAAGAAAATTTTTATTTTCATTTATTTATTTAACATTTCTCCTTCCATGTACCTCTCCATGTAATATCTCCATGTGCCTTCCTCAAGCGTCTACTTACATAACTTATGGTACGATTGAACCAACGGAACTTCTGCTGACGGGCCTTGAAGGCTCAAAGCATAATCATGTTTTATTATTGTTAATCCCTGCTTACTATTAGAATGTTATGGTATTGTATTTGTTATGATTCGTAAGTAATAAACATGTTATTCATTCATTCATTCATTCATTCCGTTATGGCTGTAAGGATGTAGCCCTTTCAGAGAACACGTAGAAAAACTTGAAGTAGAAAAGAAGTAGAGAAGAAGTAGAAAAACTTGAAAAATAGCGATTTTCGAACTTCCATAACTCCAGCACCTGACGGTCCCGAGGATTGACATTTGGTAAACGTCCTCAAGGGCCCCCCGAGAAATCAACATCGGAGACCCGCAGAGGGGTCGAGTTAGGGGGGGTAAACCTCTACTTGTGTTGTCGTGTAAACCATGTCTAGGTTGCTGTAGGTACGTTTGGAGGTTTTCGGTTTTCTTGGCGGGCGGGACCGTCCGCCGTCCGCCGTATCACGTGTACAGGCTTCATTTTCGGTCTAAAAAAGTCGTTCTTTCGCACACAGGCTCCATTTGGGCCCTAGTTGTGTCCCGAAACTTTTCAGCCAGATCGGAATATACCCAGGGGTGTTATGAGTGAAAATGTGTATAAAAATAGGTACTTTTTGTGTTTTAGTAACATGTTAGTAAAATGAGCTTTTGAGGTATCGTTTTCCATGTTTTTGGGGACGAGAAGACCGAATATGAAGTCAATTTTGACCAAGGAGTGGAAAATTGAGGTTGTACCAAATGTTCAGCTCCCAAAATTGATTTTTTATCAGTCAAAAACCTGGAAAATCGTCTGAAATCACCATCAATTTGTAGAATAACACTAGAAAAAGTGTCAACATGTGGATCAAGACGAATAAATGGTACTATCAATGATAAAAGATAATTTGAAAAAAAAAAAAGGAGCGTACCACCTAATTCAAGTTTTGGGGGCCAAAATTGGTGGAAACCACCAGAAATAGCTATTTCAATTATTTTACATGAAAGAAACAATAAATAAACAGCCAGCACTTCTGTAGGTACCTATGTCCAGTAGAATAATAAACCCATGTGACAAGGACTTTGCAGGGTTTGACAAGGACCAAGATGTTTTACTGCTCAATAGGAGGTTTAATGGTTCCACTACTTCGGCTTTGTTTGGCAAGAATTTGGATAGGAAATTAACCATCCCCAAAAAACTTTGTAGCTCCTTCATGTTTTCGGGTTCTGCCGTTTGACAGATGGATGATACTTTTTCTTCATCAATTTCTATACCACCTGGGGAAACTTTGTGGCTTAAGTATGTTATTGAGGTTTTCCCGAAACAAGTTTTGTCTTTGTTAAGGGTAACACCGGCATTATTAAGTTTTTCTAGGACTTGTCTGACCATCGCACCGTGCTCCTCTTTATTTTTTCCCCAAACCAGTATGTCGTCCATATGGATAACGACATTTTCTTGGTTTTCTAAGATGTTGTTCATGCATCGTTGAAATCATTCTGAAGCTGAGGTAATCCCTAATGGTAATTTAAGACATTTAAATCGGCCAAAGGTGCTCAAGAATGTTGTGAGGTCTTGAGAGCCTTCAGCGCGGAGCATTTGCCAGATTTTTCTATTTTTGGGATAGGATGGTATTGTCGCTTAACTGATTCATTAAGTTTAGTGGAGTCGACGCAGATGCGCACGTTACCATTGCTTTTGGGTACTACAACCAATGGTGCACACCACTCTGTTGCGTTTCCTACCGGGGTGATGACACCTTTGTTTACCATGTCTTGAAGTTTTCCTTTGACTATTTTCAATAAAGGGAGTGGAACTGATCTTGGTGTAGTGATGGCATAGGACTTTGCGCCCTAACGCATCTTTATTGTGTAGGGCTGCGAAATGGTTCCTAATCCACAAAACATGGATCGAAATTCGGTGAAAAAGTCCGGATTTTGGTGTTCTAGGGTTCTTATGAACGAAAATATTTCCAAAGCTTCAATTGCAGGTCGGCCAAGTAGTGGGGAGTCTACGTCATGCGCGAAGTATATTGGTTGACTTGTCGATTTGTGTTTATATGGGAGTGTAGCGTTGATGTATCCCGCAGTCTTGATTTTAGTTTGATTAGGTCCAAAAAGGATGACGCTAGTTGGCAAAATTGTTTCTGTTGATTCATTGATTAAACTTTTTGGAAGAACTGTGACGCCTGCTCCCGTGTCGATTTTGAAAGACCCCTCGCAATCGTTTACGCGTACTACAGCAACCCAAGGCAACTTTCCACGGATTCTAACATTATGTGTCCAATGAAGAATGGTTTCGGTTCGCTGTTGTCTGAGTGTGTTTCCTCTATCTCACTAACTCTCTTGCGTCGGCAAACCGAGCTGAAGTGGCCACGAAGTAGGCAAGAATGACATTCGGAGTCTTTGGCTGGACAATTTTCTCTTTTATGAATTGGTTTTCTCCCACACCACCAACAAACGGCAGAATCACGGTCATGTCTATCTTTGGAATTGGTCGGCCTATCACGAGAGTTCCCTTGTTCTGTTTGTTTATAGTTATTGTTGGCTGGATTGTTGGTTGTTAGGTTTTTGTTGAATTTCTTATTCACAGCATCAATTTCGAGACGTCCACTACTTGTGTTCCTTGGAATGGTTGCGAATGTCATTGGCAAGTCTTATAACCATGACAGCTCTTTCTAGGGTGAGGTCTACGTCTAGCTGCAATTTAGTGCTTAGCGATTCGTCTTTGATGCCTAGCAATAGTACTAATAATATCATTCCTTCTTTTAACGAGCCCCAATTACATGTACTTGCAAGAGAATATATATGCTCGTGATAAAGTCTTCAATTTTCTCCCCCTCAAGTTGACGTCGACGCAAAAATTTTGCTCTTTCAAAAATCAAATTTCTCCTAGGAATGAAATAAGATTCAAATTTTTCCAAGACAAATGTATAATCTGGGGAAACCATATTGGCTAGTCCTAATGATAAATATATATCCCAGCACGACCACCCATAGTATAATAGATCAAATTGTCAATTTGCGTTTGTTGTGGGCGATTGCATAGACCTTAAGCAGATCTGAATCTCTCGAATCTTGACCGCCATGAAGTCCATTCGGAAGCTACAAATGAAAATTCTCGGGGAGGTTCCATGGGAACACTGGATATTACTTGATGGAGTGCCATCTGTGGCTCCCTACCATCAGCGCGTTGTTCAGTGCACGAATTAGGTAAAGGGGAAGGAGTTAATCGTCCTACCTCATCATCGAATGCGTCATCTTCGTCTTCGCCCGGTCTCCTCTTCTGGCGAACATTTCTCTTCGATTTTCTCCCCGACGGCATACTTAGTGATTGTTTTAGTTTTAATTAGAAATCAGGGATTTGAGTTTGAATCCCACCGCTGCCACCATGTGTTAATCGCCTAGTTTCTGCCGTATAATGATTTATTAATATTAAATGAAAACACAATCATCTCAAGCAAAGGAGCAAGCAAGAATGAATTTTATTCTGTCAACATCTGAACTCGTCATAACCGGTAGTGACCAAGTTACTCATAAACGCTGGAGGGACGCTTATCCAGCACCAGGCTGGTGAAGCAACCCCCTCAACAATAGGTACTTTTGCAACTTGAACAAATGTTCAAGTATTCTTGGGTAAATTATTACACAAGGGTAAATCATTACAAAATGGTAAATTATTACACGATGGTTTATTATTTACCCTATGCTTCATGAATAACTACAAATAATGAATTAATGATTGAATCCCGCGCATTTGTATGAAACTTTAATCTCCGGGCCGGCTCCAGTGGGTACTCCATTTAAGGCTATCCTGGGGGCAGCTTGAGGGTACTGACCACAGAAAGCAGTGATCTACGCAGAAGGGGCATCTAGACAGGTAAAAAATAAACCGTTGTGTAATAATTTGCAGCGTTCACAATAGAATTTGGACATACTCGGTAAACAGACATTTCAATGAATGATAACATCAAACATCAACACGTAAGTATATAAATGACGATTGTCAATAGTAATCTTCAAGTGGCGAAGTAGGTAATTAATTTTAAACTCACTGAGCGTCTCACAATAACTTAACCAAAAACTGACCGTAAATTTCGTCTGCGCATACACAGAGATATGCAATTTCTGACACTCCCTAAACTCCAGTTCTATTCAAGCGAATTTACTGGAATTTTCAGGAATCATGCAGGTTGCGTTCCTGATGACCCTGATAAATTTCGGAGCGATCGAAATGACAGCTCATCTGCATGCGCTAACAACGAAAACCATGTGGCACCACTGTCCCTAGTTCTATTCAACCAAACTCAACGAAATTCTGGGATGAGATTGGGATTCAAAAGGTCCCCTGTGAATTTCAAAGCAATGGGAATGATAGAAGCGTACCTGCGCGTCCGCGAGCAACGATAATCTTGGTTCGTCTCTATCTCCGGTTCTATGAAACCAACTGCCAACCCGATTGGACGAATAGGCTCTGCGCATGGGCAACGCACAAGCTTGAAATACTATTTTGGAACTTAGGCTGGTTTTAGCTAAAATGTTAGCGGCAGGAGGAGAGTGTCGTATTTGTATGATAATTACTCACACAAGCTAATCCTGATCCTGCTGATACGCAAGCTAATCATAAACGATGCGAGTAAGCCAATAGGCAGGCATTCTTTTAGCGGAGGAGTCTGCTGTATATTATATACTATAGTAGTCTCCGGATATATGTTCGACCGATTTTGTTGACATTAGTTACAAGGGACATGCAACAAGATTGAGTATCTAAATAGCCCTTGTTTCTGCGACTGGAGCAACGATAGTTCTCCGCAAGCGCAAAGATGGAATCCTATTCTAACTACCAACCATTCGTTGACATTTCATCTGTTTTCGTCCACTCAATCCGTTCAATCGTTGGTAGGGAGTGTTCATTTCGCACTGATGAAGAAAAATTGTGAATACTCCAGCTAAGTATGGTGCATAATATGAACCTAGATACCGCGCACAGACTTACCAGATGTCTCCATAACTATCTCCACACAATATTTAACCAATAAGTTAGTAACATTCTGCGCATTTCACTCATCTCATACTAAACTAAGTTTAGACATTGTCAGGAAGATGTGGGAAAATTTAATATTATTAAATTAATTTCATTTCAGCGTACCCCAATCGGAAAAAACAACAACACTTTTTGAGATTATTTCAACATTCCGTCAAAATTTACAGTCTTATAGTTTATTGTCTCCACGTTTGAAGGATAGAGTGAATGTGAGAAGTGAGTATCCGGACGGGAGCAATAAAAAGCTTCACTCAACAACACTGCAAACAAGGGGCGCCCAAACGGGATGGCAAAAGTTGTTAGGAAAAGGGAACTAATTAAAAATTTGTCTGGAGTGTAAAGGAGGGTTTATTCGGGAGACACTTAACTTTTTCACCGGAGAACCCGTGGAAAGTTTCCATGCTGAGGGGGGCGGAGCTCGGAAGGGGGTTTCCGCATTGCGCTTGGGCTATACGGACATTCAACAAGTGTTTTCAGGGCGACGAGCTGACGGAAAATATTTGAGGAGGAATGCGGTGGTGCCCTGGGCTTCGGATCAAAATTAGAGGAGCTAAAATCCTGGTCGGAGTGAGTTCGCATTATTGTTTACGGCCCAAACTTACACTGGAAATACAGCGCAATGCCGAATAACCCGCTCGGGAACCATCGGCGGAGGGATGCGGAAGAAACGCTGCAAATTGTTCTACAACTGTTTATTAACATTACTGTATAGATAACTCTTCTGTCTAAGTCATTTTTCTGAAGAATACAGGGCACTACTCCCACCTACATCGTGCATTTTCCACTTCTGCTTCCATGCTTTAACGTAGACAGGAAGCCCTTTATCCATGCGAGAGTCGAAAAAACGCTGCAAAGTCCTTATAGGTACATACATACAGAAATGTTGGCTATTCATTTATTGTTTCATTCACGTGCAATAATTGAAGTAGCTATTTTTGATGGTTTCCGCCAATTTTGGCCGACAAAAACGTGGATTAGGCTCCTTTTTTTTACAATTTCTTTGATCGTTGACAGTGCCATTTAATTGTCTTGATTCACCTGTTGACACTTTTTCTAGTGTTATTAAACAAACTGATGGTGATTTCAGAAAATTCCCCAGGTTTTTGATTCATAAAAATATTTTGGGAGCTGAACCTTTGTAACACCCACAATTCTTCACTCTTTGATCAAAATCGACTTCATATTCGGTCTTCTCACCCTAAAAGCATGGAAAAAGATACCCCAAGACCTCATTTTACTGAAACACCAAAAAAACCTATTTTTACACCCTTTTTTCACCCATAACACCCATTTTTGGAGGCAAGTTGAAACGCAAAAGAAAAAAATTTGAGGGGGTTGTTATACAATTTTTTTGCTGAGCGAATACATCGGTGTATTATTCGCAGAATAATAAACCAAAATGCAATGTCCGCCCGCCTCATCATGCATACCGGCTTCAATTTCGGTCTAAAAAATTCGTTCTTTCGCACACAGGCTCCATTTGGGCCCTAGTTGTGTCCCGAAACTTTGCAGCCTGATCGTAATACACCCAGGAGTGTTATGGGTGAAAAATGGGGGTAAAAATGTTTTTTTGTGGTGATTTATTAACATGAGCTTGTGAGGTATCGTTTTCCATGTTTTATGGGACGAGGAGACGGAATATGAAGTCGATTTTGACCAAAGAGTTTTGAACAACTAACGAAGTTTAAATCTTAAATTTACGTTAAAATTTGGTCGTATATCGTCGTTCTTCCGCACATAGTTTGGGTCCCTATTTGGGAACACATTTGGCTCCTAATTGTTCTCCGAAGCTTGGCAGCCCGCTCAAAATAGACCCAGTGGTGTTACTGGTGAAAAATGGGTGTAACAATAGGGGTGTTCGAGGTATCGTTTTCCATGTTTTCTAGGGCGAGAAGACCGAATATGAAGTTGCCTTTGACCCAAGAGTGAATAATTGAGGTTGTAACGAAGGTTCAGCTCCCAAAATTAATTCTTTATGACTCAAAAACCTGGGAAATTGTCTGAAACCACCCTCAACTTGTATAATAACACTAGAAGTAGTATCAACAGGTTAATCAAGACAGCTAAATGGCACTATCGGTGATCAAAGATAATTTGCCAAAAGCAGGAGCTTATTTCATGCTTTTCAGCGCCAAAATTTGTGGAAATCATCACCAATAGCTATTTCAATAATTTCACATGAAAGAAACGATAAGTATATTTCCAGCATTTCTGTAGGTACAAGGACAATTCTGTAGGACAAGGACTTTGCAGTGTTTTTATCTTGATAAGATCATCAGGAGTTAGAACCGGTCAACACTCAAGCTCACCTACCTCCGTACCTTTCATTAATCGATCGCGCATTAACTTCAGCATTTCGGTGAAAGAACAAGGCTATGCCACCGCTTCCACGTCCAAAATTACTCGACCTTGTGGCTAAAGATTGGTGGAAGGCGAAACCTAGCAGTGAGGGGCTATCAAATTGGCTCACTTCATGCCAGGTCACTGTGAAGGCAACTATTTTGAAATCTGAGTGCTGAAGTTCGGTACCGAGATCGTGATCAATGTTGAAAAGTTCATTGTTCATTGTTCAAGTTCACTGTTTACATTCCGAAAACGAAAGTCCATTAAGCATTCCAGGGTAGCGTTATCCATAATTTCACCGGGACTTGGCTCTAGATATGAAGCTGATTCATTATATCAGTTTACAATCCATTGACGAGACCAATGAAATGCACACTTTTGGTGGTTTTGACTACCCGGTCACAATTGTGGCCAATAATTGAAAAATCGCTCTTGTCAGGATTCAGTTATTAGCCTGCCTTTTATTCAGTTTATGAGTATTTCGTGTCCTTTTGGCGCTAATCGACGTATAATTAACTGCAAATAGAAAAAACACCACCAAAATTTACTTACTTAATTGGTTGGGACAACGTAAAATCCTTAGGAATAAGATGAGGTTTGCCAACTGTTTCCATAAGAATCAGCTGAGATGTAGTTCTGCGTCATGAGTCTCCTCTCGGATTAAGTTTGGGAGGTTTCAATGAGGTTTAACTGCCTATGTCCCCCACTGCCTTCTAGATTAGAGATGTTTGTTTTTCAGGTTTTCAACCCAAATTTTTTTACCTATTAAATATGGCTGACAGTAACGCCGAGCATCAAGGACCAACTAAACCCCGGATACGATTTTCATGC
This sequence comes from Leptopterna dolabrata, assembly GCA_954871275.1. Taxonomy (NCBI): domain Eukaryota; kingdom Metazoa; phylum Arthropoda; class Insecta; order Hemiptera; family Miridae; genus Leptopterna; species Leptopterna dolabrata. Next base: position 35,004,632 of record OX940974.1, on the reverse strand, counting down.
CGAATTCCATTAATTTTGGTGCCGAAGTGGCGCGCAGTGGGACCCAGAAGGAAAAAACATGCTCTGCAGCATACCGGTAGGAATATGTACGACGATTCTGAATATAACCCATGAGACTATCAAATAATGGCTTATTAGTTAGTGCCTTAACCCCCCCCCCCCCCAACCCTCAACAATTCTCATTTTCAACCGATGGGTAGGTAGAGCTAGCAAAGTAGTTTCCGTTTAAACGAAAATATTAGATGTACCTATAACTGAATTCCGCGTCAATGTGCACAATTGAGATCTCGACGTAAAAAATCATTGTTACACATCTCGAGAGCTCGATTTTATCTCATTTGACGGTGAATTCGATTGTCTTCAACTTAAAATAATACCGGTGAATGTAAACTAGCCCATGTTTTTTAAATCCGATGAAAAATACATTTTTGCTCCGACTGTTTCACCCATAAAACCCCTGGGTGTCGGCGTATCGGGCAGCTTACTGTCTACTTTGTACAGCTTCAAGACTTCAATCAGCCATGTGTGGGGAACGGAGTCGTAAGCCTTCTGATAATCTATGTATGCCATACTGAGGTTTCTTCTTGCTTTGATAGCCTGACTAACTATGACACTGTCAATCACCAACAGCTCCTACATCCATTTTGGGCAGCGTGTATCACCTTGTTCAGGGAACAATGGCTATCAAGTTTATCACGAATATAAGCCGTGAACAACTTGTACAATGTGGGGAGGCAGGTAATAGGTCGGCAATTGCAAGGCTGGGTCAAGTCACCTTTCTTTGGGATTAGTACGGTTTTACCCTTTAGTAGGAACTGAGGCATACTTGGATTATCTAGGATATCATTAAAACATCTTGCAAGGCTGCCGTGTATGCAGGTCAACTTCTTCTACCAATAATTATGTATACCGTCTGGTCCAGGTGCCTTCCAGTTGTTAGTTCGCGCTAATGCTTGTTTAACGTCTGATTCGTGGATTTTTATGGGGGTCATTTCATTTATTGGTTCTGAAGCTCCCAGTTGATCCTGAAAGCCAGATTTCTGTATTTTGTCATCAACATCCCACAAATTCCGCCAGTATTTCAGCGTGTCAGAAGCAGAGAGCATATATCCCACGTTCTTTTGGTTGGCGCAGCCCTCACCCAATGACTGGTACAATCTACGATCATCACTCTGGAAGTGCCTGTTGTCAGTTCGAAGTTTATCCAACAGGTTGTACCGCTGGAGGCGACATGCTAAGGCTGACAGCCTCTGCTTCAGCCCGTCCAGCACAATCATAATTGATCTGTCATCATCAGGTGAAGCGATGATTATTTCATTTACTGGCCTTTGGACTCTTCGGGATACAGGACCTTTTGCAACACACTCTAAGACACCAATTTGGGCTCGCAGCTCGGCTACTCTTCTGCAGTCTAACCCGCCATGGTGGGTCCCTGGGGCACTTAGTCCCACGCCTGGGGGAGTTTCTTGCTTTGATTCCAAGTACCTCCGCTGCAGTGTATGCCGCACAATACACCAGCGAGTGTATTTCTTCCAAGATTCCATGCTCTTGATCAATGTAGCTTGGGAGTATCATCTCTTCATTAAGTACCTTGATCACTCTACCAAGCATGGGGTGATTCTTGACCTTGGGCAATTTCGGTCTGGCAGAAGGGGCAAGTCCACCATACTCAATCAAAGTACGCCCCAAGCTTTCTTTCAAAGCAATAGTGGAGATCCTTTTGGATTTTCTGTGGCACATTCCGAAGCCGTTGGATTTCGATGCCTTTCCTCCGCTTCTGGTTCACTAGGTGGATCATAACTCTCAAAATGATCATCAGAAAAATATTCTGCTCCTGCCTGCCATCCAGCCTCGAGCTTCATTCTTTCTAAGACCTGTGCAGGGATAAGACTGTTGCTTAAGCTGCGTTTACACTAGCGAAACTCCCTCGGGCGAAATAATTTTCCGAGGGAATAGCCCTAGTGTAGACGTTGCCCCATCCCTGAGTAATTGCGGGGTGAAGGCCCTCGCTGCGAGCCAGGGCTCAGTCGGTTTTTGTCCGCGCATCAAAGGGTTTCGCACGTCGAGTTTCGCTTAGTGTAAACGTGGTCGCCGCAGTTGCGCGAGGGATGAATCAAGAACAGTGCTTGCAGCTCATAAGGTTGTTTCCATATTGGTTTCTTCCAAGGAATAATTGTGTGCTCCACCATCGTCGAGGGTGGCGACTTTTCTTCTTCCCTTTCTTGGTCAAAAATGCCATTGACATGACGGAAAACGAGGCTGCAGCCTCCGGAGGGACAAAACAAGTTGCCACGTTGGCTGCGAAACCAGAAATGAAGGCCGCTCGTCCTACTCTCGCAGTTTTTCGCTCTGAATATTGCTCTTGTTTTGGGTAGTGCGAAATTTCACTCGAAGTGAGTAACTTTCGCCCGAGTGACTTTCGCGAGGGAGTTTCACTAGTGTAAACCCAGCTTTACAATCACTCTCTTTTGGTCTGCGACACGTTGCTCGGTTACGTGGATGTCAGGAAATGCTTCACAGAACCGCCTGTGCAATTCACGCCTGTTAGGCCGTCCAGCATTCAGACCTTCCGTCAACTGGTAGAATGTGCGCATGACGAAACAGTTCATTTCATTTGTCCAATAGAGGCGCACTTTCGGCAGTCCTGCCCTGGTGGTCACCGGCTGAGGAGCAACAGAAGAAGATCCTGTGCCAGTTCGCAGTGAATCACTTTGGGAAGGATGGGACTGAGAATCCCTAGTTGATGTTCCAGCCAGTATACGCGTTGGCAGGCTTGGTGCTGGGGCGCCCCCGACGAGGGTCGCGCTGTCTCCCTTGCCACTGCCCACTTGCATTGTGGCCACTAGCACCGTATCGCATGGTGTAATTATACCTTCTAGTTCTCACCATATTTATTTGGGTGCCATTTTTACCCATGGCTAGGTTTTTCCCTTCACCCCTTCCTAAATAAATGGAGGGGCTAATTCCAAAGATTCCCTGTTGTTATGCGCACTCTGGTTGGGAGAAATTCTCTTTTAGTGTAATAATAAGCCTACAGGTAGTGGCTGCTAGAATATACCTGACGTATTCCCTGCGTGTCGTAAAAGGCGTACTAAAAGGGAACTGCTGCATCCAGAGCGCCCAGACCATCAGGGCGGTCTCTGGAATTAGCCCCTTCTAGTTCCTGGTGAAGGGCGAAAGGCAGCAAGGTGAAGCCAGGGGCCCTCAACGCAGCACTCCTGCGACCTGGCTAGAGTGGCCATGGCTAACTCCCATTTCCACCTGAAACTACACTCTGTTCCCAACAGCAGAAGAGGAACCACCGATCGATCAACGGGGGCAGGGGGATGCAGACGTCCCCCTCAGAAAGACACATTGTTGGGGAAACGGCCGGAGGGTTTAGTGGTCTATCCAGTCCTTTTCATGATCGGGGCGCAGGCACCTAGGACCCTGCACCCTCGTGCTGGTTGTTGGGGGCGGCTTTACAGCCCCCTCCCCTGCCAGCCACTAGTCGGGACACCCAGACTACATGGACCAGAGAAATGAATGAGTTCCTTGTCCGGGTGTACTTTGAGATCACTGATGGAGGAGCCAAGAATGGCAGACATTGGCAAGAACTGCATGAAAGATTTGCCTGCCAGTACCCCCAGTACTCGCATCTCACCAGGCAAGTTGTGTCGGGACAGCTGCATGTGGTCATGACAGAGGGGAGACTCAGTAGCCGAGCAGTAGACAGGATTAGGCAGGAAGTGCTGGAGGCACCTGAGTCTCCAGACGAGGCACAGCAGGCCGCTGTGGCAGAGGGCGGTGATGAGAGTAGCGATGGGGGTGAACAGCCTGAGGGTCCCCCGGCAGAACCACCAGCCGACCCAACTCCTGTTGAGGGGGTGGGAGTGGATGAAACCTCCCCCCCCCCCCCCCGGGAATGGGAGCTTGCCTTTGGTCAGGCTCATGCTGAGTTCCGGGGATGTCTCTTGAGTTTTGCCCAGTCCTTCCGCGTTGGAGGACTAGTGGCGAGACAGCCTGGATCCTTAGCTGTGTGGATGCCCTGATTTGGGAATGGCTGAGTGATGGTATGGGCCTGCAGGAGGTCTCTGATCTCCTATTCTGTGGGGCGGTCATTGTGGCACGCCTCCACGGAGAGCAGGTCCCTCCTGTTGGCCAACTGCCCGGTCAAGGAGGGCATGGTGCCACGTAGACACCATGGCTTTGCAGGTTAGAGGCAAAAATTAAGAACCTGAGAGCTAATATTGCGCGGCTCAGCTAGCATGTTGTCACTCTAAATTACTCTAAATGTCACCAGTCAATATGCTGGGGTGGGTACAACCATGCCTGCCAAGCTCATATATCACTTGAAGATCACGTTAGCCACCTTGCGGAAGCGTGCCCAATGCTACCGTAAGAACTATCGGTGCTCCGCCGACAACCGGCTGTTTGCTCGTAGCGAAAAGTGTTCCTACCGTTCCCTCCATCAGGAGGATACTGTCGTCAGTGACCCGCTCAGCCCCGAAGGGCTGAGGGACTGCTGGGCTGGAATCTGGTCCGCCCCAGTGTCCTATAACGAGCAGGCAGACAGGATTCTGGCTAAAAAAGTTCAAGTCTGCCATGCTGCTCTTACAGGGGCTTTCTTGGACGCCATAAGGAGACCATCGGAGTTCCCTGTGGAGTTCTGTATGGACCTGACGCAGCTTATTTCGAAGGGGGGCCCTACCACAGACCCGGCCGGGATTCAGCCTATCACCTGTCTGTTGGTGGAGTATAAGCTCCTTACAGCTGTACTTTGCAGAAAGCTCAAAAACCACCTTGAGCTCCATGTCATCCTGGCCGATGAGCAGAAAGGATGTGTTTGGGGCTCAATGGGCTGTAAGGAGCAGCTTACCATCGACCGGGTGGTTATGGGTCTGGCAAGGCGAAGGCAATTGGACCTCTACACGTCCTACATCGACTATGCCAAGGTGTTCGACAGTGTGCCTCACTCATGTATCTTGAGGGTGCTGGAAATTTACAAAGTTGACAAGCACCTTGTCGGCCTGCTCCGTTGCCTCATGAGTGAGTGGAGTACTCGGCTCCAGCTTCGTACTTCCTCTGGGTTAATGGATGCGGGGGAGACCAGGGTGATGTGTGACATATTTCAGGGGTACTCTTTGAGTGCCCTGCTGTTTTCTGCTGTGCTGAACGCCCTTTCCCGTAGCCTCCGGAGGAGTCAAGTGGGCTGGAAGCTGGAGTCCTTTCAATGTGGACGAGACTGTCTCACAATAGTAAGCCATTTGCTCTATATGGATGATCTGAAGCTGTTTGCCTCTACCAGGCGTCAGTTGGATTACCTTCTGCGTCTGACTGAGGAGTTTGGTACAGACATCCATATGAGGTTTGGAGTCGATAAGTGCAGGCTCAGCACCCCCAAACATGGCTAGTTTGGGGAGGTTGAGCCATTTTTGCTTCAATCACCGCCTCCTCAATCGATTCCCTGGAGGAGGATCAGTGTTTCAAGTACTTAAGGTACGCGGAGGCTGCCGGCCTTGACCATGGTTCCACCAAGAGGACTCTGAGAGGTTTTGCTCAAGACTTGGGACACTTCTCAAGTCAGGTCTCAACTCCCGCAACGTGGCCAGGGCCATTCACATCTATGCAGCCTCCCTGCTGACATACTCGTTTGGGGTAGTGAAGTGGCGTGACTCTGAGCTTGCTTCCCTGGACTACCTAGTCAGGACTCAATCGACTGCCTTCCGGGCTCATCACCCCAAGTCGGGGGTTAAGAGAGTCACACTTCCACGGAGTGATGGGGGTTGGGGAATCCCTGACATCTCCAACCTCTGCTACCGGCAGGCCGCCGGGCTTCGGGAGTACTTTCTTGGTCGTGTTACCATCAGCCCCATTGCGAATGCAGTTTCTAAGGTGGACGAGGGCATTACTCCCCTCAGTCTGTGCGTGCCCAGTGCTGACCCTAGTGGGAAAATGGTTGAGGATGTGGCCAAAGGTGAGGCCTGGGGAGCGAAGGAGCTGCATGGGTGGTTCCGTGAACGGCTCCTGTCCCCCGCTGTCGACAGCTCTGCCTCTTGCAGATGGTTGGTGACTGGTTCCCTGTATGTCGAAATCGAAGGGTTCATGATCGCCATACAGGACCAGGCCGTGGCTACCCGCAACTACCGGAAGTACATCATCCGGCATGCTGGAGTACATGACATGTATTATCATTATTAACCAAGAGTATACTAGCTTCTTGTACTTTGTTCTCTTGTGGGCCGAGGGACATCTTAGATTTTGGGGCATATTATTACAAATCATGTGAATGATATAAGAAGGGCTTCTTTTTGTAAGTACCTACCAAACGAGGTATGGGATTCATCACATTACCTAGAAGGTGATATCTTGTATAGTAATAATCCTGACGACATTGGGAAACGATGATGGGGGATTTGTGAAAGTGGAGGATTAACCCCTTTACAAAAAGTTGTTTGGGCACTTTGGCTTCCTAAAAGATCTGCCAGGTAGGATGACGTCTATTCTTCGAGAGCATAGCTTTCGATATTCCTTTCTGCAGTATTTCTAATCGTTTCATCACCTTAGGTAGGCAACCACCCCATACCAAAATCCCATACTGGAATATGGACTGTATTAAGAAGATGTATATTTGTCTGAGTCTGGATACTTCCAATATGTTCCGTAAGTTATACATTATACCCACGAACTTACGTAGTTTCCCATATAAGAGATCTGTATGGCCTTCGGATGTGTCAACTTTAATGATTGAGGAACATTTGCATGAATCCAGTGAATTACTCCATCCGCTAATATTCAAGCCCATCTCTATCACATTTCCCCGTGAAACATTGCTGGACTTGATAACCGTGTATTTGGCTTTTCCTACGTTTAGAGTGAGCAAATTATTCTTCAACCAGTCGTTAATTTTATTAAGCGAACTCTCCATGTTGCTGAATACTTCTCTCCAGTGCATTCCCCTTTCAAGAATTACGGCATTGTCTGCAAAGAAGTGTAGTTTTCCCGTAACTGGCACTAATGTTAGGATGTTGATATACACAAGAAACAGTATGGGGCCTACGGTACTTCCCTGTATTGACCCATATTCAATGTCCATACATGTGCTGCGTTGAACCCCAATCACCACCATTTGCTTCCTCTCTGAATGATAGCTGGCAAACCAACACAAACTTCCATTTGACATTCCCTTCCATTTCATTTAGTTTCGTTATGAGAATATCCCTATGTATAGAGCCAAATACCTTTGCCAAATCTAAGAACGAAACTACTCCATTCTCTTTGGACTCTCTGATGCCATGAATATCCTCTACCAATCGATATAATGCGTCCTCCACACTATTCCCCGGCTGAAACCCATACTGCACATCTGCTAATTCCAGGTATCTAGTGAGCTCCTGTTTAGCCCATCTCTCCATTATTTTTCGGAAAAAAAAACACTCAAAATTGCAACTGGTCGATAGTTCCCGAGCTCCGTTTTGATTCCTCCTTTACACAGTGGTACAACTCTGGCTGTTTTGAAAATTGAGGGGTAAACTGAGTATTTTACGCTTAGTTAGTTCTTCTACTACCCGCACCGAAAATTTACCCATCCCTGGAACAGTGTTGTCCTTAAGGTTCCTAAATATTCTTTTCAAGTCTGATTAAGTCATAAGAGGTATTTCGAATGGGCCTACAGACCCAGCAAGAACATGGGACCCTTTGCATCTGCTGCTGAGACATGATTTGTTCGTATTTTTTAGGAAAAGTTCTTCCGGATCGTACAAAAGTAATAATTCAATAAATCGCAAGCCTCCCTTGAAGCCTCCTCACAATGGTACTTTCCTTCCTTAGAAATTTCTGATACTAATGGACACTGACTCTTCCCCTTTTCTCCCGTCATGGCTAGCTTCAGCACATCCCAAATTTTCTTCAAGTTGTTCCCAGTTTTTCCGATTTTCCTTTAAAATAATCAGCCTTTGCTATCATTACTAGCTTAAAAATAAGATTCCGGTATTTTCGGTATTGTTCCTTCACCCGCAAGTTAAATGGTTGGCGCCCCGCAATCTTCCCTAACTTGTCCCGGGTCTTCATCGTTATAACTATTCCGCTTGTGATCCATGGAGTTAATTTCTTATTTTTATTTCCTATGGCCATAACTTCAGATGCCTCCTCAATGCTGCTGCTAATTTCCTTCATGAAACATTGCGAAGTGGTATTCACATCGTTGCTAATTATCAGTGGACCCCAATCAACCCTATTTAATATTTGGCCGAGTTTTGTAAAATTCAATTTATGTTTGTGTTTCATGCTGCGCTTGCTTCGTACTCGTTATATCCCACGCTAGTACGGATGAGCAGTGATCAATAACTGTCGTATGAATAATCGCTGGATATGCTCGAAATCTATTGGATCTTATCATTATGTGGTCCAAACAGCTCACTGACAACCCTTGAATTCGTGTAGGACCTGTAATTTAACTATCAAACCCATAAATATTCATGAGATTGTTGTATTACCAACAAGTGGACTCAACAAGTTGCAACACAGGTTCAAGCTCTTCCAAGAAAGTCGCCACACCAAGACTTGGTGAACGGCACACAGCAAAAAACAAATAACTTTGACTTTGCAACATGGAACTAATTTTAAGGACCGATGCCTGGATATCGGCCACTTAGACGGACGCGGAGTTGAATTTTGATTTGATATACACAACAACACCATCGCAGTACCTACAAAACGCAACGTAAGTAGGAATATTTATCAGAGTATTTTCATTGATGCATTCTCCGAAATTTTCCGTAAGAACTATCATATCTGGGTAAAGCTTTTTCGATAGCAGCCATGCTAGAAAAACATCAAAATTGTGAGCTCAACAGCGGATCATTCATCATTCATTCATATTGATGAATGTAAATTTATCGTTCAGACTAATCTCCTGTTTGAATGAACTTGTATTGTTATAATTTTTACAACCTCTTTCTACATCTGTATCATTTATTACTTGAAAAATATTAATATCATTTAACGTATCAGCCATTATAATAGTTTCCTAGCACCCATATCACTTGTTTTTCGCTAATTCTACAGTTTCTCCAAATCATCAACAATTCTAATTGAAAATGCCTTAGATCCTTCTTCCTTCCATCGCTTAGCCACACGAATTTATAGTTAGAACGGCCACATGAATTTGTACTTAGAACGGCCGGCACAAAAGCGCGTCATTCCGAAAGGTTCATAGGTCTCCAAGGGCGAAATATAATAGCTATTATCAGCACCTGATAATGCAATAGAAAATCACGCGAATAAGGAGCGCAAAGAAAGATAAGATGCCAAAACAGAGAGGTGTTAATCGCTCGACAACACGAACAAGATTGCCTAGGAGCCTCAATGCCCACTACTGGGACACTCCCCTACCAACTACTGCAGCATCCCCACTACTTGTTCAAAAATGTAACTCCTGTTTTATCAGTTTATAAAATTATAATATTATATTCTGAGGAAATGTAATTGGAATTACATCGGAAAGAGTGTAATAAGCTTTAAAAAAAAATCAATGGAAAAAAACCAACACAAAAATAACATTTTGGCGGGCAAAAAACACCGAATTTCTTGTTAAAGTGCTCACCACTGGTGTCTACCCTTTACTGTTCTCAAGTAATTTTCTCGTCATCGATGCATGGACATGTCATTTGACTAACGGAGATCAGTTTTATGAGTGCGGCTAAGGTTTGCAGCCACAGACTCATATGGACGGAGAGGTACGCACCGAGTAGACTGCTATTCCGAAAGGTCTGAAACGCAAAACAAGAGTGAAAATTGTTATTTCGGATTATAAAAATATATCACTCTCAAGAGTCACACAATGTTCCCGTTGGCTAGGTAGAATCTGATGCAGAAATCACTGGCATTGTCCAGACCTTCGCGGTCGAATGTACCTAACAGCAGGGAGCATTCGACCACGTTTACCAAAATTAAAGAAGCTAAAATTAAAAATAGAGAGTGGTATTATTTTAGGTCTTAGGATTTTTAATATTATTTACGTATTTAATTATTTAAATACTTACAGTTACTTGAAATGTTGAGTGTACGAATAGGTTTTGTTTGTCTAATGACACCTTTTTGGTCAATTAGTGTCTTGGGTTATGCAACTAAAAATAATCTTGTGCCGTCGACAGCCCGCTACTGGCAGGTACTTACGCTTGTTGTTGTTTGATAAAAATAATTTGTTGACAAACCAACACTAAACCAACTTCCAGTTCTTCCGATGTGATGTGAGCTTGCAGCATGAGAGTGACGTATCCCAGAAGGTTGGAAAATTCCTGATAATGTGTGGCAGGATTCAAAGAACCCTAGGGAAGGAAGTAAGGAAGGAGACGCAGCTCAGGTTTTATAAAGTAATGGTAGCTCCTGTCTTACTCTAAGGAAGTGAATCGTGGACGATGGATGGAAGGGATTACCAACGGATTCAGTCAGCTGTAATGCGGTTCCTGAGAAGAGTCCAAGGGTAACCTAGGAGACCAGATTAGAATCGACGATAAGGGCCGATCTGGGTATTTGTTCTGTTGCGGACAAGATCCATGAGCTACGTGAACGTTGGGTACAACATAATATATCCACGTATGGACTCGTCCCGGCTTGTAAAGCAGGTCGTCCAGAACAAGCCAACTGGGAGACCTGATGTGGGACGCCTTAGGAAGCGCTGGCTCCAGGCTCGGAAGACGAGTGGCTGTACAGCCTAATCCTCTAAGGAAAGAAAAAGAAGAGTTGTTTGATAAAATGGAAAAATGTTTTGATAATGATCTGATTCTTTGTACCTTCATTTAATACTCTTGAATATTGTAGCTAATAAGCACAGTTCATGTATAGGCACTTGAAGTAGATATATGTATAATTTTGGAATCAGAGAAATTTTCTAATAGGTGGATTGATTGACATCATAGTTCTGTCCCTCTCGTCGAACCTACAGTGTGGCGGTCTCTTTCATGTCGTCAGTTTTTTCTTATTTTTTAATGGTAATACTCTTGAAGGTAGGGACCAAGAAATTATTGTAGATACACTGTCCAGAAGAAAACAAGAGCCCTGAGAGGAGTCCTAGTGTCTCCCTTCCCCATGCTCCCGTATTGCTCGGGCTGCGGATTCGCAGATAGGGGATAGAGTGGTAGCTACAGAGTCACCTTCTCTGATGGCGGGCCTGCGACCGGTCTGGCCTCTGGGTGGGATGCAAAGCCAGGCAACTGGGATCTTGCTCTTACCAAAACCGGTACCACGGGCGGGGGGGGGGGGGGGGGGCAAGCAACCGGCACGTCGCTTCGGCAAAGTGCCACCTGTTTGCTCCCCAGTTGAGGTTGGATTCGTGATGGTCGTGGTTGTCACCCAAGCACTGGAATTGATCCAGATGTGGTGGGAAGGCCCCCCCCCCCCCCCCCATGGACTGTATGTGTCCATTGGGTAGGCTCCGGCATGTGAGTTTTGTGGGAAACCAAAAACTCAGGAACCAACCTGCTAAGTTGGTAGAGTGAGCTAGAACATTCGCCTCCACCTGTAGGTGTAACAGGAACTTGGGCACATCCAAGGACACTGACTGAGTTTACAGTCGCCTCCTATGAGGCCTTCCCTGTCTGCTTACAGCAGGGGGGAGACCGTAAGCCTTGGGCTGGGTTCTCCTTTAAACCATTGGATATATTGTCCAGAAGAAAACCTATCACGGTGTTTGAGGAGGACGACAGCAGTTCAGAGATAAAGGCAACCAATTGAGAAAAATGTAGCACACGTCTGAACTTGAGCACTACTCAACTTTATTATTTGTCACTGACGATGGTTTGATAACCGAAACCGGCATAACAGTGTATTTTTCGCATTTTTCGTGTATTAGTGGAGACTATTTTTCAATAACTCCGTTGTTCTTTGAAATGGGTTCCCACGATTTCTTCGCGAGTGATTTATTTCACCTACGGTATAGGTATATTGCTCTCCAAAAGGAACTAACTATCTTCCCTTCTACCGTGATTGACCCTATGCCCACCAACGTAGTGGGTGCTCGTTGTCAGTAAGAACGGTTCTTATACATATTCTAAAATCAGAATTATATAGGCATTTCGTATAACCGACAAAGTTGGTTTTGAGCGTTTGGACTAATTTTAGCCTAATTTTAATGAAAAATTGAGGCCTATTTGAAAAAACGTTGTAGATTCTCAAAGAGGCAAAATATTAACATGAAGAAAATGAAAGTAAAAACTGTTGGTATAGTACATGTCTATTTTTGACTCCACATAACATCCAAACCTGTGGCATGCGTTATGAAGCTGTTGGCTCCTTCTCTTAACATGAGCTAACATAATTTAGTTGGCAGTAGTCACTTCAAGAAACAAGCAGCCATATAATATATAATTATATCCATCTCAACTGTCAAGACCTTGAGCCCGTTCCTAAAGACTTTCACTCTTCACTCTGCACTCTTCAAATCCATACTATGCACTTTGCGAACGGATTTACGTTCCTAAAGAACGCTGTTGGTTTGAAGAGGAAGACTTAAAAGCAAAATGTAGAATTGCAGAGTTTCACCCTGTTTTCAACAGTTCCGTTCCTAAAGGTTATCTTTCGCCAAGTGCACAGTGAAGCGTCTGCGTTTCAAACGAACAGTTGACAACATTTTTGCAGAGTCCAAATGACTCTTTGCATGCCATGACGTGACTTTGGACTTAAAAGTTGAGTCCAAATATCATGAAGTTAGCTTCACTGAGGCCATCGAAATACTCAACATTTGGGAGGAAGGAAATGTTAGGACGGGTTGTTGTTGTTTGTGGATAAATTTCCTACCTACATAATTTTAATGTACCTAATTTTTTTTAATAACGGAAAATTTGGTTTATTATTTTCACCTCTGGAATCGACCACGAAAATAGTTTAACCCCCCTCAAAATTTCATGGTTTAGGGACGTAGAATACGAACATCCAGTAAAAAAAATTTCCGTCCGTCCGCGGCTTTTTCCTTAGTCCCATGAACCAAAATGCACGAAATTTGGTATATGGGTCCCGTTGGGGCTCTAGTTGGTCCTCGAAGCTCGATGTTACTGTCGCTCAACCTTAAGGGGTGAAAAATAGGGGTTGAAATATCCGCAGTATCCGTATCTCGGAAAATTGTATTTTGAGGTGTGGGTTATCTCGCATTTTTAAATAGTTTGATTTTTCTGAATTTTTGAGACCATCCGTAGCATTCTACGGTGCTGCCATAAAATTTGAATTTGCCCTAAACAGCAGCGTGTAAGCAGGAATCAAGTTGAGGGCACACATCACTTGCCTTTAACCGTGTGGCCCCGTGGCTCAGTGGGGCAGGAGTTGAATCTCATGCTGAAGGTCGCAGGAACAACTCTCAGCCGGTATAAAATATCTTTCACTCCACATCAGCAATTTATCTTCAGAACTACACCTGAATTTTGCGATTTCACATACTGCTTTCTATGAAACAGTAATTCCTGGGCCGGCACCAGTATTGTGTAATAATTTGCAGCGTTTTCTGATACTTCTCATCAGAGGATACTGAAAGTGTTCGCCCCTTCGTCGGCCGCATTCTTAAAATATGAACCAAAGCCAATCGTTGCTCCACGTTTGTTTTCTACAATACATCTCTGTGGTATTAAAAACTACCTTAAACTACTTAATTCGGGAAAATCGAATAGACCTTACTTGTGATGATACTGAAGAACGAAAGACGGAAAACGGCCGAAAACTTGATGAAATTGGAAGAAAACTATAGGAAACAACAACGACAAACTGTAACAGTTACTGGAGGTTACTCTACAAAACGAAGGATACTGTTCAGAATATGCTTCGTTTCGAGTAGAACTGCAGAGTGGCAGTCTTTAGGAACATAAAGTTCTCTTACTTTTCATAATTGGCAAAGTGGAGCACAAAAATGAAGACTTGCAAAGAGAAAAGTTGAACAGTCTTTAGGAATGGACTCCTGGTACACCACCCATGGTATTCTTCTATCAGACCATGTCTGTGTATAATAGATATTGGCTCACGGACTGTGCTATAAAACACAGACTTTTTGACATGAATTTATCCTGACTCTTTAGCATAAAAAATAATAACCCTACAAAATAGTGGTTGTTTGTTTGAAGTATTTTTTAAATATTGCTGAGAATAATTTGCCTACTTTGAATTCGCTTACACTACACTTGATGATTATCTGAACCAGCCGCGTTAGATCCCTTACAGAGGGAGGAATGGGAAAAATCAGACGATTTAGTCATAATATAAATCCCAAGGCAATGCAATCTGTTACAGATGTTGAAATTCACGTTGGTCGCTATAATCCCTAAATGGAAGATTGCTTTGGAGACACAGTCGGTCGGCGTTATCTTTATCCCTAGCTCAACGCTGTAATTCTTAGGGGATGAAAGACTTATTAGTTTTGGGCGCTAGCCAATGCGTTCCGTTTTCACTTAATCCCATACCCTGCCCCTAACGTTGACTCATTCGTTTCCGCACCTTTTTGCCCTAAGCTCCATCTAGAAAACCGATTTTGAAGAACGAAAACTGTAGGTGACAGAAAATCTCCTGAAACTATTCGTTAAAAAAATGATGTGGCCAGTAGATGGTGATAATTATGTGATAATATTGTCAAAATCGAAGAAAAATGGTCCCAACGTTTGTTAGTTGTCATCTTATTGAATATTATCTCTGTTGCTACACAAAAAGGGGTCATAATCTTATTTAGCACACATTTCCTTAACAGTGGAGGAGGTTCGTAGTCTTAAAAAATGTCTGAAATTCGTTATTTGAACTTACAGTAGGCACTGTAAGTAAATACAGTAGGGACGAATTGTACAGTACTAAGCCGACTCGTGGAGCACAATTTTTATCAGTATTTCATACCAATGGAAAATCCAAAGAACCAAGCTTAATTGATTGATGAATATTCAACTAACATTTTATTAGGTACTCTCCCCTCTCTCATCGACGAATAACTTGCTCGAAATTAGTAAATAAATAAATTTACACGCATCTCCATGTATTTAATTTTTGATTTGCTCACTTAGTGCAATGATTCGCTCAACATGCTCATATTGCAATGGTTCTAATGTGATCATAATAAGCGGGCTTAGCATCTAATGTAAATTTACATGTGGATACGCATGTAAATATACAAATTCAATTAAGCTGTAAAATGTAAGTAGTGAGAAACCTACCTGAGCCCTTCGGCAGTCACGTCATATCACACACGTGAATAGGTGCTTCGGGCTTTTTTGTGCCTAATGATTCACAATTTTTTCTCATAAATAGCAATAAAAAATAAACTAACTAACCGAAATTATCATCGAAACGAGTTGGAATTCAGAGAACATGTGCCAGTTGATTCATTGATGGTCCCATATCAGTATTTTCCCTATATTGACTTTGTTGATAGTATTAGTCGTCTGCTAACGTGATTGCTGCTGTAGTAAGTTGGTCGGGATTCATTCAGCCAAAATAGGGGACAAAATCATGCTTCATCACATAGATGCCTTGTTAAATTGACGTTTCTGGCTGCACCTTATCCCAGGAATAACCTGCGAGCAAAAGAGTTATGGCTCACTGGTTGCACCTGACGATGAACCTAGTTATGGCCGAAACTTTGAATAAATAATACAACCAAGTGATTCTATAGCGCGACACAGTAAGGCCTTAAGGCAGTAAGGTATTACCAAGGTATTAGTAAGTACCAAGGTATTAGTGTTCTCCAAAAGCAAAGTCAAGGAAAGCATTTGGATTAACAGAAAGACAGTAGAGCAAGTTGCCTCTTTTAAATCAGTTGAAAGGGATGGCGGACGGACATTGCATTTTTGGAATCTAAGCACCTTGAAACGGGAAAGAAAAAAGTTTGAGGGGGTGTTATAAAAATTTTTTGCTGAGCGAATACATAGGTGTATTATTCACAGAGTAATAAACCAAAAGAATCAATGAAATCTGATGAATAATGTGGCTTGAGTAGGATCGCTAACAACGCTTACACGAGTTTCGATAATCCGAAAGTTTTTTCCCCCATAAGTTGACCTGAAACTAAGTCGATTACAAAAAGATCCATGACAATCGCTTGTAAATTTCTGCGGGGGGGGGGGGGGGGGGGGGGGGTGGGGGGGGGGGGGAGCTGCCCGCCAAACAACGTTGAAAGAAATTTTAGGTTCGGGGAGAAGGAATAGGTTTCTATAAGCAACATCCAAGAGCGAGGTGCATGCTTCTTTGGCAGGCTAAATGGATATCAATCCTTTTTGCGGCTGAGGAGGATAGGTGCCAAAAAATGTTCCCTAGTAAAATTTTTCTTTCAGTAGATACCACAATTTTTTCCCGGTCAAAAGTTTTTCTCCGTAAAAATGTTATACCAGTAATAATTCTCACTAAAAAAAATGTTTTCCCAGTAAAATGTTTCCAGCATTTTCTTCGAATTTTGGTTTATTATTCTGTGAATAATACACCTACGAGTATGTATTCGCTCAGCAAAAAATTTTTATAACATCCCCCCAAACTTTTTTCTTTTCCGTTTCAAGGTGCGGAGATTCCAAAAATGCAATGTCCGTCCGCCGCGCCGTCCACCGTACGCCGTACGCCGTCCGCCGTATCACGTGTGCAGGCTTCATTTTCGGTCTAAAAAATTCGTTCCTTCGCACACATGCTCCATTTGGGCCCTAGTTGTGTCCCGAAACTTTTCAGCCCGATCGGAAAATACCCAGGGGTGTTATGATTGAAAAATGTGTGTAAAAATAGGTACTTTTTGCGTCATAGCAACATGTTGGTAACATGAGCTTCTGAGATATCGTTTTCCATGTTTTTGGGGACGAGAAGACCGAATATGAAGTCGATTTT